>VZTO01027375.1:3511-64123 GCA_013400615.1 Syrrhaptes paradoxus
CTGGTAGCCTTGGACCACTGTACTTTGGCCACTGTAGGGATTTGCCCTTCACTCTTCAGTACCTCCAACACAAATACAGTAGAAAATATCTTCTGTATTTCTCCCATTTCTTCATGACTCTGGCAAAAGGCTTTATTCTATACAAGCTTCCCTAGAAAATTCTTTAAATATATTAATAAACACAACACAAAGCTATTTTTAACCTGAATGAACTACTTATGAGCTCACCTAAATGTAAAGAATTTAATGTAATAGGTATTAACTGAATAGTAAAAAAAGGAAATAATCATTACAGAGAAATGCAATAACAATGCATTTGCAAGGACATAACCAGTGCTTATGAGGAAAATCCATAACAATGAATTAAGCACATGATTAAGTAAAGATTTGGTTAATTTGCTCAATTTAGTACACCCTGCTCCTACAATAATGGAAGGGGTGCTTACACTATATAAGATAATTTACTCAATGAATTTGACTTTCATGTGAACAAGGTAATGACAAATCAAGCTGCATGGAACAAGTCTGCTTCACCCAAGAAGATGCTCAGGCTCATTCCCTCAGCTCTCACTTTAAGCACCCATAACCTATTGCTGCCACACATAATTTCTTCCCGTCTGATTGAATAACCAGATCACAGCATGTGCTGCTACAGAGGGTGGATACATAACCAAGGTTTTAATTTGTAGTTCAGTGTAAGTCTTTACACAACCAATTTTAAACATTTTAGCAAAACTTGCATTCCACAACATACGTCTGAGAGGAAAAAAAGACATAAAAACAGTGACCTCAAGACCTTAAAGTACCTTGGAAAACATTTTTATATTCAAACCAAGGTTGTCTGAGAATAGATCTACCTCTCCCTCCCATCCACTGCCCACCTTTACTTCCCTGTCACCTGCTATTCTCTCCTCCTCCCTGCTCCTACAAAAAAAAAAAAAAAAAAACACCCAAACCTAAATTACTAAAACAAAAGTACANACTCCACTCCAGTCTCGTGCACCTATACAATTGGGTAAAACCCGCCCAGGATCTTTGCCTGCTGCTGAGGCCAGCTGCTACAGAGCTGAGTAATCCCATTTACTTCTCATGCCTTACAGAGATGACAACTATGTATTGAGCAAGTTCCCATCAGGAACTCCCAAATTGTGTCCAGAAACCACTTGGCTAGCTGATGCAAGATAAAACCACTCCTGAGACCAGTTTAGGTTTTTAACTTCCAGTACAGATGTAGTCAGGAAGCAAAAAAAAAAAAAAAAAAAAAAAAAAAANAGAAAGAAATTAAAGTGTCTTTGTTTCACTGCCCAAACACTAGACTGCAGAGTACAACTACTGCAGTGAGAGATGCCAATGAAAGCTCACAAATGAATATGTAAATGGGGTTGTTTCTCTTCCACACTGGGTATCTTAGAGAGGTTTATCTACCTGAACAATTTATAAATAATTTGTGACAAAATGACATGAGCAAATTGTTCTTGCATTTATTTATAACTCAGAAAACTCTTCATGAATGTTATTTACTTCACAGACACCTTCAGTCCTGATTAGCTAGAGCATCCTTCTTCAGGAGAGCACTTGAGCATGTCCTCAAGCCCCACTGAAGTCAATTACTAAATTAGTTGAGGGAATTGGTTATGAAGAGAGATTGGGGAGAAACTCTGGCCAAAGGAAAGCAAGAACAGAAAATCAGAGGAGAAAAACAGTATATGGGACAAAGCCTAACTGAAAAAAAAAAAAAGAAAAAAACCAAACAGAAAAAAAAAAAAAAAAAAGGATTTGAGGTTAAATCTGGTAGCCTTGGACCACTGTACTTTGGCCACTGTAGGGATTTGCCCTTCACTCTTCAGTACCTCCAACACAAATACAGTAGAAAATATCTTCTGTATTTCTCCCATTTCTTCATGACTCTGGCAAAAGGCTTTATTCTATACAAGCTTCCCTAGAAAATTCTTTAAATATATTAATAAACACAACACAAAGCTATTTTTAACCTGAATGAACTACTTATGAGCTCACCTAAATGTAAAGAATTTAATGTAATAGGTATTAACTGAATAGTAAAAAAAGGAAATAATCATTACAGAGAAATGCAATAACAATGCATTTGCAAGGACATAACCAGTGCTTATGAGGAAAATCCATAACAATGAATTAAGCACATGATTAAGTAAAGATTTGGTTAATTTGCTCAATTTAGTACACCCTGCTCCTACAATAATGGAAGGGGTGCTTACACTATATAAGATAATTTACTCAATGAATTTGACTTTCATGTGAACAAGGTAATGACAAATCAAGCTGCATGGAACAAGTCTGCTTCACCCAAGAAGATGCTCAGGCTCATTCCCTCAGCTCTCACTTTAAGCACCCATAACCTATTGCTGCCACACATAATTTCTTCCCGTCTGATTGAATAACCAGATCACAGCATGTGCTGCTACAGAGGGTGGATACATAACCAAGGTTTTAATTTGTAGTTCAGTGTAAGTCTTTACACAACCAATTTTAAACATNATGACACCAGAAATTAACACAAAACCAAAACAAAAAAAAAAAAAAAAAAAAAAAAACACACACAAACACACAAAGAAGAAAGGCCTTTGCAATGGTATCCATGTGAAAGAGTATCTTCTTGGGTTTAGGTTTGGATGTTAGGTTTCACTGAGGGAGACCAGAATCTAAAGTGCTGGGATGACCAGCACTGAGCCCAGGGTTTGCAATCCAGAGCTTCACAGGAGAGGCTCTTGGTTTTGCTCCTGTAGGACCCCTGTCTCCTTGTCCCACGTTTAGCAGAGAGCTTGAGAGTCTCAAAAAGGGATTTAAGTGCTAGAGAGTGACAATCCTGAGGTGGATCAAAGGGAAACACTGAGAAGACGGCATATCCTAATCTTTCCTCAGACCTTCCTTTGGCTTCACTCAGGGACACCTCTGTCATTTGTTACCTCTAGGCTAAAAACTCTTGGCAAGTTGCTGGTTAGTGCCATTTTTTTCAGCAAACCATGCACATGTTTCAGCACAGCTTCTGTGTTTTTACTTCTGATGACAGCAGTTTTCTTCTCTACTGATAGAATTTACATCCACTGCTTTTGCATTCCAAGAGAGAGCTTCAGTGACCACAATGATCACTCAATGGCTAAGTACTTAAAAGGCACACAGAGAACATGAACAAAAGCTTTCATATTTAGGTTTTGATGCACTTAATTATTAGGCTTTGCCCACAGATGCCTCAGACAGAGAGCTGAACAACCCATTAGAGACTTGCTCTTTCCAAACGCTTCTTGGCAGACAGACACATGTATTTTGCATAGATTTTAGAATCTGCCAAACCAACTTCTCTCCCCATCACAATTTGCAATATCAAGATGATGGCCATTTATACTCATGTGATTTTATTCATGTCTCAGAGAAGTCTAATTGTTCATATTTTAGAATGCAGGTCATTGACAAACAACCTATGAAAATAAGGGCAAGATACAACATGCATTATACAAGAACAGATTGAAAAAGGTCTGACAGACACAGAGAGCTGCAAGGGGTCACAAGCTTGATAAAAACTAAATACATTCAGAAGCATCAATATTGACATCTTAGCTAATCTAGGTGGATATAAAAATTATCAAAGCCTAAAATGCTGGTAGGATCCCAGGCTTTTAAAATCACAGAAAAAGAGGCTTCCATTCAGAAAAGTCAAGCAGACATACTCAATCTCCTTACTTATGTAGCTACATTCATGAACAGTTACTTTTTTTTCCTCAAATTCAGGGATAAAATTTATCATACTTGCTTTCCAAAGGTGATATTTATTGCAATCTTATATACTGAAGATAAAACCTCCTGAAAAGGGGTTTTAGGGTAATGGCACCTGCAGCGACTATCAGACAGCAGAGCTGCTTAAAGAGGCTGGGAGCCACGTGGAGAGCATGGAAGCAGACCTCCAACACCTCTTTTCATGTGACGGCCAGAGAATCTGGTCAGGGTCCTGCTTCTGCAGCCCCAAGTCATCCCACCTTCTGAACCTTCAGGTCTCAACATACAATGCAGAGCCTACACCGACTGTCTCCAAGGAACTGCTCTGCTTTATAGCCCACAATAAATCTCACAACAGAGATGCAAGGTTGTTTAGAGGATCTGGAAATTTAGAAAAAAACACAAGCACAAGTTCCAGCCTAAACTGACAGGTATAATTTATGTTTCCAAAAAAGCAAAGAATGTTACTAAGGAAAATAAATAAAGGAATCAAAGTCAGTTGCATGGCAAAAAAAGAGGCTGCTATATTGCAGTAGCAAAAATCATTCAGATAAGTCCAGACCCATGTAAATAATCAGGCTGATTTAATTTCTTTTTGGCTACCTCCACCCTTACCAAGCTAAGTATCAGAACCACGATGGTATTTAGCCACAAAAATGGGATGGAGCTCACAGGATGGTTGTGTCCCTGGGGAAAAATAGTCCTCCTACAGCTGGATCTGTGTCCATACAATTCACATAACACTTGGGCCTCTTGATTCCAGTTCCCATGTTGCATAAGGCCATAAACTGCTTTGTCAGCTGCTACCTTCATAGTATTCAGAGCTAAATCCAGCAATATATTTAGGGACTCTAACACCTGTCTATATGCACACCACAAAAAACATTACTTGGTGCTAAGATTCCCTGGGCGTAAAGGTTCCTCAAACAAGGGATCCAGAAACACTATGAAAAATGTGTCCAAAGTCATCTCCTGTAATGGCAACTGAATAATGCACCTCTTCCCACTCCAGATCCTCAACAGACTTCTGAAGCAAAACACCTTCCAGTACACCTCAAGGGACCCCTTGAGGCTTCTCTTTGCTATAGCTGTCCACTGGTTACGGTTACTTCGTGTTATGGTTACAGTTATTTTATTTCATCTGGGAACTTGCACCTATATACAATTGTAAAACGGGCAGGAGTTTTGTTTTTATGGGCAAGTGCTCTAACTGTCAGCCTAGTAAAGAAAAGGACACAAGAAGTACCTCTGTCTGTAATCAGCTTAAAAAAACCACAGAGTAGATACAACACCAGGGAGCCCAGAGTTGTTCGTGCTATTTTGGCATGCTCTGTTAATGGTGTGCACGACACTTCGGAGTAGTTCTTCATTCAGCTTCTAGTCATCTGAAAAAGAGAATGCTTCTGTACATTTTAAATTAATTTTCTGTAGTTCAAAATGAAATTTTCTCAGTTCAGAAAGTAAGAATCTCCACAGAACAAGCAGAAAAAGTCATAGGGAACATAAATAAAAGTGCAATAAATACCAGTGAGTATGCTTGGGCACATTTCCCATCCAAGAATGCCTTTGGCATCTTGTCCCAACAGCTTCATGCCTGCTAGTTCTCTCGTGAGAGTCCTTTCACACCATCCCTCGGGGCAGTGCTTTAACTCCCATCCAAAGGCTTTCATCAGCATTAAAACTAGCTCAGTGTCATGGTTTGAACCCAGCTAGAGGCAAACACCACACAGCCGCTCGCTCCCCCTCCCCTTCTCAGGGATGGGGAGAGAATTAAAGGGGTAAAGGGGTATCTCATGGGTTGAGATAAGAACAATTTAATAACTATAATAAAATTGAAAACAATAATGATAATAATTATAATAATAGTAACACATACAAACATACACAAACAAATATGAGTGATACACAGTGAAACTGCTCACCACCCAATGACCAAGGCTCAGCCCATTCCTGGCTAACAATCCTGGAGCAGAGAGAGTCACAAACCTGTAGTCCCAGGAAAGAGATAAGAGCCTGAGAGTACAAGAGCCCAACAAGTCCTCATCTATATACTGGACATGATGTGCATGATATGGAATAGACCACTGGCCAATCCTAAACCAAAGGTTGACTCCTATGCTAGTCCCTGGGGCTCTGCTCCCTCTCAGTTTCTCCTGCACCTGCAGACACTGGCACAGCAGAAAAGCTGAGAAGTCCTTGACTGTCCTGGAAGCAACTATAAACACCAGTATGTATCAGCCTTCTTCTCAGCACAAATCCAAAACATAGCCTCTCACTAGCTATTATGAAAAGTCAATTCTGTCCCAGCCAAAACCAGGACACCCAAAAATACAGATAAATCCTCTGCTCCTCTTAAAGACTACCCTTTAGCATCACTCTCCATCAAAGTTGAAAAAGAAGCCTTTGATACATTAAATAATTTCTCTAAATCTTGCTGGCTTAATCATGTCAGCTCTTGCCTTTGTCTTCCCTCACCTAATAACTACAGATTGGGACCAGTTCCTTCCTGCCCTCACACTGGGGCTACCCTTCACCCTGTCTCTTGAATTTCTCCCCCAGCTTCACTCAGCTGTGCTCTCTCCCAAGGTTAAGTCAATACAACTGCCTGTCTTTATCTGCACTGGCTGTCATCCTGACATGACACTTGCTAGCATAAGCTACAATAAGCTACATGGGTTATGTCCAGCTTGTTCACAGGTGTTCCCTCACTTAGATCTACAGCTGCCATCTGTCTTGGTTTCTTAGACAATTTTTATACCTCAGACCATCTATCAGGCTGAGCTGATTTTACCTTTAAAACATTCAAAGTCAGAGCCTGCTCAGTAGACAAACAGTGGTACTTAACCTTTGAGACCAGGACTTTTTATTAAAATAACATACTTACCTGTAGCTTCTCCAATACCATTCCAACAGAGCATCCCAAAACACATCTGTGAGCCTGAGCCCTGCAGAGAGGAAAGAGGAATAGGGCAGAAGAGAGAAGCAGGAAAAGAGCCAGAACCTGACTTCTCCAGCCGAGTCCTCCTTAGATGTAGTTTTTCTTTTATAAGAAGTACTAAGCACTACATATAAAAGCTGAATATTTTGATGGGAATTGAAAGCATCTATGGGCCTACAGTGAGACTAGTCACATCCCAAATCCAGGCTCAACTCTCTTGTTCAGCTCAGACTGAAAATAAACCTACAGCAGAAGTCTCATGCTCCTAACTATCAGGAACTACTCATGTTCTCAAAAAACACTAATCACACTCAAACCCTGCATGTGAAGAGGTATAAATAATGAGTTTAGGAAGTACTTTGCACCAGCCCAGAGAAAAGTCCCTAATTGCTTTCAGCTTGCAGACTGAATTCCTCTTACATCACCAGCAGGCAGAGTTCTGACCTGCACAAAACCTGATTCCAGTATCCACTGAAGTCCATGAAGTCCTCAGATGCCAAACAGGCTTCATTCCCTGCCTTACCAATATGAGTGCCATTAATAAAACATGGGATGTGGGGTAGCATCATGCCATACATCATTAAGTGGCAGCAGCATATGACTAATTTTTGCATCAGGCTTAAAAAGTACACCCACAGAAGCCAGGAAAAAGGGATGTAAAGTCTCCCAAATCTATGAACTAGCTCTGGTTGTCAAACACAGCAGATTTCTTGGTGTCAACATCTGTGCCGAAAGCAAGCAGCAATTACAGCACTCCACAGCACAGTATGCAATTCTGATAGCTCTCATATGAGCCTGCAGAAAGATTTGATGGTCCTAGCCACACTTAGTATGTCCCAGTTCCTGCCTTGCATAGGCCAACACATACTGAAAAGATTTCTCTATCCATAGCAATAAAAACATGTAGAGTGATAAGTATTTTTCATCCTTACTGAAACACAGTTTTTGAAAGTCCATGACTTTTAATGCATGGAAGTTTTACCAGGCCCAAGCACAGAATATAAGAAAATCACTTTGGGTCATGTAATGAAGTAGAGAAGCTGACAACTGGCCTGTTGTACTACCTCACAGGAACTAAAGCACTGACAGTATGTGTGCTGTTTGTTTCTGCTGCTGTGAGAGAGGCTAGGTAATTTATTTAGCTTTTAGCTTGTTAACATAGACAGATCTTGACAATAACACATCAGCAAACTGGTGTGCCATCTTAATAAATTATACAACAAATTATCATTCATCATATTGCTGAGGAAACCCATCCCTTGATCTGTTCATAGATAAAGCATCAGGTTGACTGAATAGCTAAACATCAATGTTCCAGCAATGACTGCAGGAGGATCCATATCAAAGAAGCTTCCTTCTTCTTCCTGCTTCAGACCACAATTAGAAAGACAACTGTTTAAGAACTCTCACAACTGTATTTTATTTGACATCAGCAATATACACTGGAGTATAATAGGAACAATTTTTTGCACAATCTTTCTTGCAAGATGGATTTATTTTCCAAATACATAGATGTTCATAATACAGGAAGGTAACAGTTAAGCTGCACAATAGCAAAACAAATTGACAGCTATCAAACCACCTTTTTAGTTCGTTAGTATAGTCAGGTGACCAGCATTGAATATATGAATTCAAATACTTTAAACTCTGATTCTTCCATTCTTCCCAGCCACATTGTTCCATGCAACGAGAATGTGCACGAAGAATAGTGTAAAAGAACTGAACTCCAAGGCTTCCCTTGCTTTGATTTCCTTTCAGTTTTTCCCCCAAGTATGAGTCAATACAAAGGGAAAAACATCAGAATTTGGCCTGGCAGAGAAACTCTTGCAACATGCATCTAGCACAGTCACATATCGCAGAATTAGTAAATTACTGAAAGAGAAGTTAAGGGGTTTAGGACTTTCCTAAGCAGGTGTTAAAGAAGCATTTCTACTATGCTGCTTTAGTGTGTATTTTCTGCATGTCAGGGCATTTACAGAAAAAAAGATAATACTTTTAGAAGTTTCATATTTTTCACTGGAAGTATTTCTTACAATATCTAAGCTTAAACCCAAATGCTTTTGTGGCAATGCTGAGGGTTTCACAGAAAAAAGAAAAGCTTACAGTTAATTAAAATACCAGTAAATACCACCTTCTTGCTTTGTACTTTTTTCAACCTAAATATGACACACAGCTGTAGCAGCTGCTGCACTTCACACAGAAATTCCCCTTTTGGTTGCTCAGGTGGTACAGCTATTACCTTTGAATTAGAACCTAGTATCTCTCAGCCTGCCTCTCTGACCACTGTGAGTTGAGAGAGCGAGATAAAGGATGTTCTACATCATTTGTTAGATGGACTGATCTTAACAGCTCACAAAAGTGTCTCAGCAATTTGGAATATCAGAACAGGCAGGACAGGGCATTGCTGGCAGAGCGCAAGGGTGGTAGGTAAAGGTGAGGAGAAATGCAGGAACATGAAGCAATTATCAGATGGCTTATTTATTTATTATCAGGAAGCAAACACTGCATCTGCAGCCAAGCTTTTACCATACTGTCGCTGCTCTGTATATTTGCTAGTGATGCAAGACTCCTCATGTACTTTTCAAGCCCAAATGTTCCTTGCCACAGCAGCACACTGTGTGGTTGGGCTGGCAGCGCTTGCGCACATCCAGAAAATGTGGAAACCAGAAAATCTTTTGTCTGCTCTACAACTGGCCTGTATTTCAAACATCCAAAATGCTTTATGCCACTGAACTAACATTGGATCTTGAAATCAGCACAATGAAGACCGCTGCTTCAGTTCTCCAGCCCCATCCACTGCCTGACCACCAGGTTTAATGTGCCACCACAGGAGCACAGGCCCCCTCCCCGCCCAGCTCCGCGGCCCACCCTGGTGCCACGCAGAGCCCGCAGCCCAGGGGAAGGCCTGCGAATCCCACCCGTCCTCAGCCATGAGGCGAGGGAGCTAAACTGGGGACAGGTCCGGAATGAATGAAAACAGTGCAAATGTAGCAGGACACGTTGAGGCATAGTTTTAGATTGTACACTTAGGGGTTTTTAAATAGCTAAAGAGCAGCTCTTAAGCCTAATTCAACTCTCATATCTTACCTCAGCAAAATGCCTAATGGTTTCAAGCCTCAGCTGTTCTTACCCTGAACTGGGATGCCTCCTCCTGCTGAACAGATCGCTCCACCAGGATTAAATTTAGACCTGAGACCATGCTCCTCTCTCAGCAATGCCAGCACGGACGAAGTGCCCTCCTGACTGGATTGATGAACTGAAGCTAAAAATTCCTAAGCCTTGTTGGAAAAGGCATTGCCTTCTGCACTTCCCCAGGGCACAGCAGAGGGAAAACCTGGAAGCATACAGGGAAGCTGTTAGCTCACCCAGTCAGTAAGAACAACTGATAGCATGCAGATCAGAGGAGGTCTTTTCTTTTACTCACATATTTTCTCTTTACCCGAGTTCACTGCATTTATGAATATGAACTCCAGACAGGAAGTGAGAAATAGCCTTTTTAAATTGCTCTCCAAAATTCTCCCACCTTCTGTTTACATATGATATGTTCACATTCTCCAAACAAAAAAAAAAATACAACCCATGTATTTATGAAATGGCTACTGAATATCACACAGCTAAGCATCTTTCCCACCATGGCAGATATTAACTAGCTTAATGGAAAAAATAACACGTACATTCATTGTGTCTTATCTTCCTAAGTGAAATGGATACAAATAAAATCCGCATTTTCAGTACAGAGAAAATATTTTTTGTAAACTACAGCTCATTTAAAAAGTTGTAACTAAATACTCTCCAAATAAGAGATCTTATTTGAAAACAAAATCTGTCTTTTTAATAATCATAGAGATTCTCCTGAGGTTAGCTTAGGAGTGTTTGCTGCCTTCCCAAAGTTTGCAACAGGGGTGGTGATTTCCATGTGTGCAGGTGAGGAAACCTCTTTTTTAAACAAATAAATAAACAGGAAAAAAGTCATCTTGATTTTTTTCTTCACAAATACACAACAAAATGGAGAAATAAGCATCAAAGAAAAAACACCTTTACAATGTTTAAGCTATAGCAGAAATGGTAGGAGCATAACAACTATAGCCACAAAAATCAGAGATGCAGTTCTCCTTCTGGGAAAGCCCACAAACTGCTGCTACATGCTTTAGGAGCAGGGTCTGCATGGCTAGACACATTTTACGACTGCAGGGTAATGGAAATCACTGCAGAGACTCCGGGTGCTTACCAGGCTGCAGCACTAAGCATGCTTAGCTTCATTACCATACACATACTTGTCACTCACACCACTGTACGTATCAAAACATTTAGCAGATGTGCAAGTGGACAAGACTGCAACACACCTTGATCCTCCTTTGGGATGTTTAGTGCTGTTACAGTGAGTACCAACAGTGCTGAGTTGAAGGAGCAGTTTTTTTCAGCTACAGCCTGCCCTATTTTGTACTCCAAGAAAGCATGTTCCATCCCACACCCCGTGCTCAGAGGACCCTGATGCCCCACGGTCCAGCCTGGATGCACAGCAACGTGGATGCATCCCAGCTGGCAGCAGCTACTAGTTCACATCTTTCCAGTCTTTTAGTCACAGCACCAGAAACCTTTGGACAGATTAACTGCAGATCCTGGGGCAGGATTTGCAGTTGGTGTTGAATTCCACTTGGAGAGGAGTTTAGGGGGGCATTTTCCTAAGTGGCTTAATCCAATGTAAGATCTGCACTGTCTCTGGAAAAGCCAGTCTCACTCTCCTTCCAACCATAGATTCCCACCTTCTCCCACATCAGCAACACAGCAGCTCTCATGCAGCCGTACGGTGGGTTACAAACACATCTTTGCCTTTCATGGGATCCATGCTGTGCAAGCACTGAGGCTGTGGATGTACATTTTCAGACCTACTTTAAAATGCAGCTGCAGCCCACAAGCTGTAGTACTAACTGGATTATTAGAAATGCTCAGCACTAAAAAGCTCCATGAATTCAGGTACCAGGAATTAAGTCTTCAGATTTATTAGGAAGGCATGATACTCCCAAAACCTGCCTGTTACTGTAATGAAAGCTTCCCCAACCCCGCTTCTATAACTGAATTAAATCAGAGGCAGCAATCTCTGTATTCAGTCTCTTAAACACAAAACGAGTTAAATGTTAAAAGCTCCAAAGTGTTTCATTACTAAAAGCTAAATATATGGAGTCCCAGAAAAATAAAAAACCTGTTACTGTTTAAAATTTTGGTTGAGAAATGCTCTAAACCAGAGCAAAACAGCAATACTTCATAAAGCTCAATCTTTTCCTCTTACCATTCTGTCTCCTAATTCTTCCTGGCTGATGATGAAAATACCCTTTTTTAATTAAAACAACTTCAATCGAATACAAATGTTTCTAAGAGGATATTAGCAAATTATTTTCTTTGTTACTTTCTCATTATACTTATAATGAAGAAATAATTATTTATGGGTTGTTTCCCGACAGATGCTGTTCTAGTACCTCTAACAGGACATATCTTAAAAAGAAAAGCTTGGTAGCAAGAAACTAAATTTTCACCCTTATTCATGTTTTCCCTTCTCTTTCTTTTCTCTCTCTTCAAATAACTTCATTGATGTGGGGTCTTTCATAAATTCTGGCCTGCTTATATTTTTTTGACCATTATTTGTCATTGATGTAATTCACAAAATCACCTTTGTGGAGGAAAAATTACTACAGAGGGCATCCGAGGTTCAAGAAAACCTGTGAGCACCTGTTTTAATTCCAGTGGAGGTAGAAATGAAAATCCTCACCACCTTCAGCTCCAAATATCAGTCCCAGCCTCCTCATCACATCCTTTGTACCAGCACTGAGACAGGGAGCCAGACCAGAGAACCCAGCTGGTTAGTAGCCACTGAAGTACAAATTGCTTTTTAGATAGACAAATAATGCATATCAGACTCTTCAAAATGGTGCTTTTTTTTTCTTCCAGTAAATGTCCTGTTTGAAGTGCATTGAAGTAAATGAAAAACATTGATTTCAGTGGATACCAGTACAGGTCCTCACAACAATATAAATATAAGTGACTTACCTTGGAATCACACAGTAAATGAAATATAAGGTCTTGACAAAATAAAAAATATACCTGGGGGGAGAAGATGCTATTGTCACTTAACTGGGTTCTTTTTTCCTGGATTTCTTCCTAGTTTTTTAGGAGGGTTTTTTGGGTTGGGTTTTTGGGTTTTTATTTGATGGGGCGGGGGGAGGAAGTTAATACTGACATCCACAAGGCTATTTACCCTTTGGATCTTCACTGAGTAAAAAATTTTATTTGAAGAATTTCACTCCTCCAACCTTATGCTGTATTGCTTTATGTTTGTCAGGCTATAAAGAGAAGCACCTCTCATTCTCCTCAGTTCCCACTGACCTGCTGCAAAACCTACCGCCACAAAGTTCTGAACGTCTGTAATACTTCTACAACTTTGATCATCCTTGGCTTTATCCATCTCATCGGTAAACATTATACTTCATCTAGGCTTCTCAACACTACAGCTATGAATTTTCTAACCTGTTAGTCAATGTTAGGATTAAATAAAACCAAGAGCAAATTTTTGTCAGCTGTCTGTATTGCTATTCACAACAGTGTTAGCCACATAACACCTACGTATTTTAGCGACATCAAAGCCTACTGGCAAGTCCCAGGAAAACAAGGAAAAACTCACCAAAATTTCTTTCCTCCTAAATCTTTTGGGTCAAGCAAAAGTTCTGGAGCCCAGTGTGCAAAGTCCATGATCTAGTCTGCTTTCTAAATAGATCCCTTGGAAGCTTTTGGGATTTGGGGGAAGTGTGTGACACAGCAGAAACCAACTGTCCTAGGAAATCTGTAGCACCTACAGGAAAATGCCCCAGGTAGCCAATATGTGTCTCCTATACAACCTGTGTGGTCATTTCTTCCATTCTAGCCTTCCCTCACTTCCAACAGCATAAGGGAGATGGTAATACTGGGCTTTGGATAAACTGGATAAATACACTCTGTATGCTCTGATGTTCTCTCATAGCACACAGACACTGCACTACAGCATGAGGTACAATGCAGCCAAATGACATACAGGAGGTACACAAGTGGAAGGACACACAATTCTGTGCATTTTGAAAAGCTGAGTTAATTCATTTTTCTCTGGAAATACTGGTTAAATCCTATTAAATACAGTTACTTGGTTTCCCCATTTTTTTTTGCAAGGTCCATCCTGAATGCTTAAAACAATGAGATACCAAAGACTATGCTTGAACACTGTAATCAATAACTTTTAGCTCCCGTTAACAGAAAAGCTCTAGTCACATTCCTTATTATTTACCTCTTTCATTCAATTATCATATGGTCTACTTGCCTGATTGCATGGTAATGTAAAGTGGATGACTAAACAGTTTACAAAATCTACTTTTTTCCCTTAAAAGTCATGTGGGAGAAGAAATGTGCCACCCACATCCATTTAATGGAGACAAGTCCATTTCATAGGAGGAGAAACAGACTCCAGTTCTGCTGGTGAGCTCCAAGGACTCAGGTCACCATGGAGGGCTGGGGTCTAGGTTTGCCTCCTTCCTTGGTTTCATTATTTTCACAATTGCAGTGAAACATATTAATAGCGGGCTGGCAGAAATTTGACCTTGCTCACAGTTGACTATAAAATACATTTCGGTTCCTGTGAAGGCAATCTTCCTGAACCGAGTTTTTAACTGATTTTCTCAAATGACTTTGGGGCTGCATCACTGCAATCTGTGGGAGTTTTGCTATTGGTAACAATGTCTCCGAGGAAACATCAGTCAGTGGAGATCTGTCTCTGTTTCCTGGTAAGGTTTTTTTGGCTTCCTATCCACTTTCCTTTTGTGTTCATAGAGAGAGCTACCTGAAGTGTTTGGTTAGTTTTAAATCACTATGATACTGTCATAGAAAATTGTTCAAAGCAGCCAATAGGGAAAAAAAAGAAAAAAAACCCACAATACAATAGCTCCTGTAGAGTTCATCTTGCTCAAACCCACCCCTAATAAGCCATTTGGTCACCGAAATGACACCTGCAACGCTCTCCCTCGCGATTTTAGTTAGTGGTGATGAACATTTGGGCCACTATATTTAGCATATTCCTGCTTTTGTTTGTGCTTCTGAATTACACAGTATTCAGAACCTGCCAGTATTACTGAGTATACTGCAGGCTCTTTACTGCTTCTGATCAGTCTATAAGGAGAGTAAATATAATTAAGAACCTCTGTTAACAATAAATTCCTATTTACATTTTCCATAGGTAGCTTGGAAAGCTAGTTATAGTAATTTCTTCATATGTTGTAACACAAAAAAATGTAGCACAGTACAATAAATTAGTCCTAGGCTCATAACAGGATATTTCTTTTCTATCTCATTTTGAACGTAGGCATGCAAGTTTTGGAAGGTACTTCAGAAATACACTGACAGATTAAAAATATAATTTTTTTTCCTGGGATATCATTGAAAATTTCTTCCAAAATGGAAGCATAGAAATAAATATTTGGAATCTATTAATTTTTGCTATCCATTTTTCCTCCTTATAAGTCTTTAAAATGAAACAGGAACTACAAGTGAATCTCAGGTAGCACATTTAGATTGATCTTGGTCAAATAGCCTGAACCAGTGTTGATCCTACTGAACAATGCACTGAAAAAAGCTGATCGTACAATCAGTACATGGGGATGGATGGAAGGAAGAAACAGCTGTTTCTAGTAAATCGTTTCAAGCTCTGCCTTAGAGAAAGAAAACATCCTTGATAGAGGAAAGCAAAGAATAATTTCAGTAACTTATGGTGCAAACACTAGGTTTTCAACACACAGAAGGCCACTGATCTTCATACTAGAAATATTTTATCATTTGTGCAATTATGATCAATAATTGCCACAGGATTATCTTAGTTTCTTCTGTCTTAAAATAAATAGTCTCTTCTAGACTATCTTCTGTTCTGACAATCTGCAATAAATGTGACCAAATTAGGGAAGAAAGAGCTACAGCTACTAGAGATACATCCAAAGATTCAAACTACTGCAGTCAGACATCTTGCATGGGTGCTCCATTTCCAGTTCTGTCCTATCGCATGTGTAATGGTTTTCTAAGGAGTGTTTTGTAATCTCAACCTTCTTCTAGATGTAAAGGCAAAAAGGAAAGGATCATTCCAGGCTTCTTGAAAGCATTACTTAACTAAAAAAAGACTAAAGTAACTGTTTATATCACTACATCATAATAGTCACGTAAGACATGCCCACATCCTTTGCATTCTGTCATCAACAGTCCAATGCTATACATGAAATAGCCTGGGATCCAGACTACATGATGTGGTACACACCTCTTGCAGTCTCCCACATCCCGTACGTTAAAGATCAGATTCTCAGCCATGAACTGGCTACAAGGTTTGGAAAGACAGAAAGGGGCACAGAAATAGTCATAGTTCTACCATCCTGGAGTCTTTTTACTCTGATTCTTGTCCCAACATAGCCTAGGGCAGTCTTATGCATGTCCCCGATTGCCCCAGCTGCTCATGGTCTCCATCAGTCACTTGATCATTACTTGGGCACAGACCACTCAACACTCACCTGATCTGCCCCCCAGCATGAAACCAATCTGAAGTTAAGGATTAGTCTGCTGAAAGAAGACTTGACTAATTCCAGACCCTTTAAAGGCACAACCAGATCACAGATGAGAATATGGCTTTGATTTTTACTTGTCACCTGCACAGAAACACTAACCACTTGCCTAGCCAAGTGAAAGATGGAAATAAGCAAATATTTTCTATTTATTGCCAGCGTATCTTCCACCCATTCTGGTGAAAAGAACATTTCTGATTAAGATTTCTACTGAGTTTAAACAGTTCAATTCTTTAACAAAGTTGCCTGCTTGCATATTGCAATTTGGATCCCTAAGAAAAGCACCTGTCTATGCCATAGTGCAAAAGAAACAACCAGACCATAAATAAACCTCGTGTTCCCCCCCAGCTTCACTTAGAAACTTTATTTTCTTACTTATGTCACAGCATTCCTTCACAAAAGAGTGTCTCATTCACTCAAAGATGTGCCATAGCCACACTCAAAGCACAGGAAAATTTGTTTTGCTTAATATTAAAGACACTTTCAAAATGGTGTTGAAAATGTAATTTGACTCAAACATTTATATAAAGGGGAGGAAATATGTGTTCAAAGGAAATCAGGGGAGTGAGACTAAAAAAAAAGGGAAACTGTAGGGGGGAGGCAGAAAAAAACCCCAAACCCAAAAGTAGCCAGAGGAAAGAAAAAAGAATTCAGACAAAAAGTCGAACATCGTGGTCTGGTCCTCCTCTACCACAACAGATATAATTTAGGAATAAATCCACTCAATCTGGTCAGTAAGGTCAAAGAAGAACCACACGCTTAAGATCACCTTAGCAAACAAAAAACTCAAATTTTGAGAATTACATCATATTTCAGATTTTACAAGGTTCACTCATTCTTATTTTGGAGTGATAATTTCCCAGGTTGCAACACAAAATAATATTTAGTAAAAATATATGGAGCTCTACAACTCCTTTGCATAACTTTCCTGGAGTTGCATTCTCCCAGGCTGGACTCTCAGTTCTTTTTCCACTGTTCATTTTTCTCCACCCATTCTGCCAATATTAATCTAGAAGGGAAAGTCCTTTCCTAGCAAGCACTGTCAAAATATTCAGGACACGAGCCTTGCATTCAGAGAACGCAATGCTGCATCCAGACAGCACTGCTGGGTGTCTCAGGGATTTGTAATAATCTATATGCATATTCCTAGCAGTCAAGATGTGTTCCACTGCACAGCTGTGCACCTCTGCTTTTGATTTGTGTGAGGTCTGTGTTCCTCCCAAAGGCAAGTTCTGTGTAGCCAGAGCAGTCGGTCTGAAGAGGGTGATGGTTCACTGCTAGCTGAAGGGAGGAAGACAGATCTGTTACCCATTACTCTGATGGAAGTTAACTAATTATCCCCAAAAACTCCAGCCTTTACAACGGGAAAGTAACACACAGCTTTTACAAATAAGAAATATTGACCTTTTTAAATAGTTTCAAAAGAAGAAACTCTGCATCAAATGTGAGTATAATTTAGAAACTACTACATAGCAGCAAAACTACATTAGACTTTCCGATTTTTCCATGGTATCCTTGGATAGATACACCACCCAGTAGACCATGTTAAATGCTCCAAAGGTAACAGGAAATAAAATGCGTGCATATTTGTCTATCTTACTCGTGCCAGAGTGAGGGGCAGGGGGAACAGGTGGTGTGACAGCAGATGGCTTTGCAGATGCTCCTAATGTCTTAGGTGTGGTGGTCTGAATCTGCTCCAGTCTAGATCCAAGCAAGTGCTGAATGGAAGGGGATCCATCTGTGGCATGCTGGGATACAAATCCAGTTAAAATTGGGGTAGAAGGAGGAGCTGGAGGGGTAGCTGTTGCAGAAGATAATGTCTCTGATGCATTGATGCGTGTGAAAGGGTTGGGACTTGATGCAGAAAAGGAGTGGGGTGTAATGTCAGAAGACCCCTGAGCTACAGAGGGAGGCTGGATGGAGCTGTGCCTTGTGTCAATTCGGCTCCCACCATCAGCTTCAGACTGTACTGTGGCATTTGTTCTTTTCCTCACATTTGAATTAGCATCTGTACTCTGCAAAATTAGAAAAAAAAAACAAAACTAGTCATTCTTAAAATAAACACTTAAACAGAAGCATTGGAAACTTCATAACGAAGCTCTATCAGAATAATACTCACAAATATAACTAGTAGCTTGATCCTGAAGCACAAAGATACCGCATGCCCATGAAACAGATTTAATAGCATGCAAAGTCATAAGAGTTCCTTTTGCCTCTGTCTGGAATACTCTAGTGAACACATCTGATGCATCACACTGCATGTGATGTGGTACCTGTATAAACTTAATACCATAAAGCTAAGGATTTTTGGATTAGAGTTGGGGTTTTTTTCAGGCTTATGATCAAAACAAAATTCTCTGATGTTTGCCCATTTCTCTGATGATATAAAACATTATAGATGCAACTTACCAGCCATGATGGTTTACTTCTGCTTTATATCTCCAGAAAGTAACTACCATATATTTGGAATTCTAGTCTGTCTTCTAGAGTAGATGCTATGAAAATGCGAGTGTTTACCAAACCATGTTACCACATTGCTGCTCTTTCAGAAATAAAGGCAGTGCTTTTTCACATCAACCACAGGCAATACATGCTCCAGCTGCAATTGAACCAATGAATAAATCATATTTTCATCAACTACTCCTTTACATTAATTAAGTGGGGAATTCTTCATCACTTGATGTCTTCAGGCATGTCTGGATGTCCTTCTGAAAGATATACTTAAGCCAAATAGTACTCCTTAGGCTGGATGAGAAACTGAAATACAGATAAGGAGGCATAGAGTTTAATATTTTACTGGCTTCTGGGAGTGGGACTCAGGCTCTGCTCTTTTGTGCATTTAAGGGGAAGCCTAAAATCTCCTGAACCTCCATCTGGAAGGGTACCTGAACAGACTTTTGAACCTTCACCATTGCACCTAAACTATAATATAAAACATGTTATATTTTAGATAGAGTATGTAAATATATTTTGTGACAAGACTCACTGTTTTCCAAAAGACAAAGATTTAATGGAAGATAGGGTACATATATTCGCCAGCAACAATACAGGTCTAAATATAGGCAGGACCAAACAATCAGTTATTTACCAAAAAAATAACATTTTGCAACTCTCTGATGATACCATTCCCAAGCATTGCCCTGTACCACACCTGCTGTGTCTTTGGCTCCCCTTCCCTTCACCCCCACCAGAGAACCCTGCCAAAGTTCACAGCACAAGGAAAAGGAGGAGCAAGTGGGCAGCAAATTCTCTCCCCTCCTTCATACAAAAGCAATTCTCTCCAGCTAAGTGCCAGAGCAGTAATGGAGAATAATTCAGGTGTCATTCAAGGTATCAGTACCTTGAATAGTGAGAAGAATGATAAACATGTCTGTCTGCTACATTAGTTGTTTTGCTCAAGGAAACAGAAATGGGAGCTGAAAAAAAAAATCAGAAAAAATAATTTAAAAAAAAATCAAATCACTTGACATCTCCAGCACTCCCATCATGGTCAGAACGCTGGTCCCAAATCCTGTTAATTGCAATACAAATCAGTCACTGGCAATACTGCAGGCCTGAATTTATCTGAAGCTGTGAAGATATATGCCAGTTCATGGCTGATGTATTTGCCAGCTCATGGCTGATATATCAAAGAACCCCTCTTAGGTTTCACAGTTGTCCTTCTTGCACAGAAGCATGTCAATCCCTTTTATTTATTCCTCTGCATCTGCAATCCAAAGAAGCAGAGGACTGGAATAAACACCAGAGGAAACTGGTATTTCCTGAAAGACACTAATTTTACTGTTTGAAAGAGAAGCCTGAGTCACTCTTTTGGAAGTGCAGAAGTACACACAGGTGTACAATTTGGATACTTCCATATTAGGGTTGTCAATGACCCTGGAATAGCAAAGTAACTTTCAAGATTGCTAAACTGAAATTATAAAATACAATCAGGACAGGAGTGCATTTACTAGAGAGTTGGTAATACCCGACAGAGTATTGCATGTCACTTAAAGGCTTACAAAGCTAAACAGATGCGAGTCATTGACATCCACTGTCCAAAATAATAGCTCTGTGCTATGGTGGAGCTGGCACTAGAATCATTCAGAGGAGGCAAGTTTTACCTTTTATGTGCAGATCCTTGGACAACCCGGCTTTGCTCAAATAAAATTCTCCCATCATAAATCTCTCAAGCATCGCCTAGTGAGAAAAAGCCCAACAAGTGGGAGAGGGGCTGCAAGGTAGGTCTGCACTGGAAATAGGATAAAACATGTCCCATTTCCCTCCTGCTCTCTGCCTACAGGAAACCAGTAGGTTAGAGATGGTGCTTCTGGAGAATAGAAATGCCACATCTTCAATCACTCCAAGAGCAACCATAAAAGAATGGTTTCAAGAGCAGAACAGAGAATCAAGCGCAATTCACAGAGGCACCATTTAACTCTCCTGCTCACTTGTACTACTACCACTTGTTTTCAATGGCCACCTGAGTGTCCTTCCCTTCTGTGCATCCTCAACCAGATACTGGTAGGACAGACAGGTATCAGCCAGGTTCTTCACAAATTCCAGTCATCTCCATTTCTTTTGTAGAAACTTATTTCTATTAATATATTTGTATAGTACCTCTTCTTCCTCCCAATTTGGCTGTTGTCTAAGTAACCAAAGAAGACTTGTTGCTGTTTAAATCACTACTTATGTTCCATTACAGTGATTATACTAGAATAAAATTATCTATACTATTTCAAATTGTCAAAACATATAACTGTTTAAAAGTCTACTGGGCATTCTTTCTTGCCTCTGATACACAACACTTCCAATACATCCGGAACCTTAAGTTTAGAGAGAAACTCAAGTCTCCTCAGAAGTATTACAAAATACACATAGAGCCCAAATAGATAACTTTGTAAGATATCACAACATAGCACTGCATAACAAGCACCCCAAAAATAGGTACCTTTATTTTTGTTAACTCTCTGGAAACCACCTTCCAAGTGCTCAGAACAGGAAAATTTAGAAATGGTTTTTCTAACTTGCTCCACAGACAACATATCACTAAAAACTGGTTGTTCTTGCATAACGTTATTGTAATAGTTTGGATTTGTGTTCTTTAATTGAACCTTGTCCTTGAAATGTACTGAAACAAGCATGTTCCATGGAAAGAAATGCTACATTACACACAGAAACTCAGGGGCTTTGGCCACTGCTGGAGCAGCCTGTTAACTGTTCATACTCTAACAGTGCTGGGAGCTTAAGTATTGGAGATATTCTGGATAACTTATGCACCCAGAAGTCCTGTCCAGGTCCTCCTCCATGCTCCAGCTCCTCCTGTCCCCTGTGGGTTTTGCAGAATCAGTGTGCAGTAGCAAAACAAGGGAGCAGTGAGGCAGGCTGCCTGCTTCTTTTTTAGCAGGACAGCTGTATCACTCACACTGTAAGTAGTAAGCACCAAGCTCTGTGCCTTGTCCAGGCTGAGTGGAATGCACGCCCATTCCCAGGGTGGCCTTGCCAGCACGTTGCCTGTCACCTCTCCTCATATATCCCTTTCTTGTACTTGCCTTACTCAAGACTATGTCATGACAATAGCTCATCTCCTCCTTCAAAGCACTCAGGTGTCTCTCCTTTTTGCTTTCTCCAGATGAAAAGTTTCAAGCACAAATTCTTGTTATTGGTTGTATACATATGACCCTATATACTCCTTTATTAAATGTTACCAAGATCATTAATTTCTTCCTTCATTAGTCTATTCCTCCTCCGTATAGATGCTATCTCACAACTCCATGTCATCTGAAGATTTCATTAGTCTACTGTTACTTTGTGCCAAGGTCGCTAAAAAATGTTAAACAACGTTGATCCCATGGCCATGATCTTTATGAAGCAAATTCTGGTGACACCAGCAGAAGTCAGGTTAACCACGAAATTGCAAAACATAGTGCAATGTGACATTGGGTTTGTACCAAGCAAAACATTCCACAGACATTTCAGCTATGCTGTATACCCCTAGTAAAGGGACTTTGTGATAATGGCAATCTGACCAACAAAAATATATACATATGTAAAGTACTTGCTGCCTCCCAAAATTATTTTACTTAGTCTTTTTAAAAACAACAGCAAGAAACACAAACCTACTGCCTACTAGTAGCTTTCAATTTAGAGGCATAAAAACAAGAAATAAAGTACAAAAATCAAATGCAAGACAAATCAAATAAATGAAAGGATTATCCAAGTAAAAATTCCTTTCCAAGGGCAAGTCAGGAAACCACTCAATTATCCTGAGCCAACAGAGAGCTGCTGTGCTACTCCAGATGGGGCTCCACAGGAAATACTGAGTCCACATTTTTTACGTTTTCACTATAGATTGAGAAAGGATCTGATTTTCTGGAGATGTTTCAGTGAGATTTTTGTGAGACATTTAAAACAGTGTAGCTCAGGAATGCAAAATGGAAGCCTGGAAGCTACTATAAAACACAGTGTATTGCAACATGCAACACCAGCCTTAATATGTTTGATAAGGATTTTTTGTCTAGAAACAGGCCAACTTACTGCTCATGTAAATTATACCTTATGTAAACTACATCTCAGCCTTCCTTTGAAATAGCCTATCATTCTGATTTGCTCCAACCAACCCCACACTTCACAGCCACCACCAAACCACAAGTTTAAGTACTTTGCTTTGCTGTATCGTCTTTCAAGAGGAAGCCTCCTTGCTATTGATGCTGTCCAGAGAATTAACCATCTGAATCTTAACTGTCAGAAACATTGTGGATGATAGTTTAAAATCCGGGACAATCTGAGAGCACAATTCCTGTCCATGCACAGACAACATCCTCAAGAGCTCTGATGATAATCTAAGAACATCTATTTTGTTATAATTGCAGGACATTTTCACTGGATAGAGCTCTGTGATAGATAGAGCTAAGTTTCTGCCTGTATGGGACTTCAAACGTTCATCACTAAGACTTTGATTTAGGGACACTGAAAGGTCCAACATGACAGAGGTAGATAGATGACTGCACTAACAAAGGCCAGAAATTAACCAAACAGAGGGAAGTACAGACTCTAGTCTTTTTCAGAATAAATTGATAATCACTCCTCCTTTCTGTCCAAATGAATATTTCATTAGCCCATACAAATTAAAAAAAAAAGGCTCATTACAAGAGGCTTAGGAAGCTCCATCCTATGTATTAGCATACTTCACTGGGGAAGCAGGGGGCCATAGGGTAGACAGGAGGTTCAAATTCCATCAGACAGGGAAAGAATTGAGTCTGTTCACATTTCCCATTGTGGGAAAATAACTGAAGAACAGTGAGGACTGTAAACACACTCAAGTGACTGGCAGATAAGGTGTAGAAAAACACATACATCATACTAATCGCTGTTTAGTCTTGTGTGCTTGACAGGTAGAACATCTGTGTTTAGACAAACATAGGCCTGTGATAGATTCAAACATGCTTGAGATTCCTGCCCTGCTGTGGCAAAGATCAAAGCACAGTGGTAAACTATGCCTGTGTTAATCCCTGTCATACAGGTGAAAACAGCAGGTTCGGTGATCCTCTAGCAAGGACCGAGCTCCACAACGCCTGCATTCACATTTGTGTGCCTCTGCCCGGGTACCGCTTCAGGGATCCCCTGGTTCACAAGGTCATGAAAATAAATTTATTCTTTGTATATCATCTGTGTTTTGTGGTTGATCTGGCATCCTGCCTGTGTCAGCTCACACAAATGTCTCCTGGAGAAGTGTTCCAGTTACTAGGCATGGGACACCCCTCTGCCTACCTATTTGTTAAAAGCAGCTGAACTGGGTTGGTTGTAAATAGCAGCTCCTGAACACCAAGCTTACACAATCCAAGCCCTGTTCCATCTGGCAGGGATTTAGCACTCTGCATTTGAGGCTTTGGCATCACTCCCAGAGACCTGGGTCTCCTCAGGCACCAGCTGTGTACATAGGACTGAGATCCCACCAGGTCTGTGGATGACGTGCTACAATGTCCAGGAACTACAGGGAATTTTTGTACTAAAACTAAAGGAACAAGCAAAAACCTCGCTGCTGTTTACAATCACAAGTTGCAATCAGATGATTCACAGCTCAGAGCAGAGCATGTCAGATCTTTGCAAAGATGTAGCCTTCTGAGATAATCAATGCAAAAGCATGTCACAGAAGTGACTGGTAATTCCTACCACTTCAGCTAAGAACTGTTTTAGCTCTGGGGCTTGGTTGTTCTGCCCACCCTGAATAACAACAGGCACATATTTTAATTTATGTGAGATCATAATAGACTTACATCAAATTTGGTACTAAACCCATTAAAGAGGCACCAGATCTGGAATAAAATAATCTAACCCCTCTATTCTGTAGAGCATAGCTGTGTTCCCTGTAGCTTGAGAGTCAACTAACGACCAAGTTAAATTTATTTAAGAAGATGGAAACTGTTTTATGATCAATAAAGCAGCATGCACTATGCAAAAAAGGTTTTGAAATATTTACTGTATTAAAAAGCATAGATATCTTGCTTTAATTTGAAGCACCACATCCTATTTGCATGGGTTTTATCTCTAAATGAACTGAAATGGGGGAAGATACATTCAGTAAAAATCCTTCCTATGTAAAAATCCTGATGTAAGATTTTGCTAGTTGCAGAGCAGAAAGTCCATTTTATTTGGAATGAAGATAGGATAACTAAACCAACCTCCTTGCAGGCATCTGTAA
Source organism: Syrrhaptes paradoxus (assembly GCA_013400615.1). NCBI lineage: Eukaryota > Metazoa > Chordata > Aves > Pterocliformes > Pteroclidae > Syrrhaptes > Syrrhaptes paradoxus. Next base: position 28,488 of record VZTO01027375.1, read on the forward strand.
AATGTGGTCATTACTGCCACATCCTTCCCTTGACAAGTGGATTCACATGCAATTGGCCATGAATAACAGAATGAATGCTGCTGTTAGCACACTTCAAGATAAATCTATACAACTTATTGTTAAATACTGTGGCAGATTTGTGGAGTAAGTTTGGTGGCCAGCTTCTGTGACAGAACGTATAACACAACAGAAAAACCCATGAACATATCTATTGTAAAAGAAAAAAAAAATCAATTTGCACATCATTTGCTTTTCCATTTAAGCTCAACTTTGATGGATACTGCTGTTTACCACCACACTAAAATGACACAAAAATAAGAGTCAATCTAAGCGCTTCAATATTTAACAAGGTTTGCACACTATAAACAGCTGCTCATACAATGTGGAAATTCTGAAACTTTCTCTAAGCCTACATAGGCCTTGACTTGAACCAAAAAAATAAAGCACTGGATTGTTTTGTATGTATTACCAGTTTTTGACAAGCAAGCCAATTTTGCACTTCAATGAAGTCAAGATTGCAAATTTAACATGAACTGAAGCAGCATGCAGCAGCTGAGCTGAGATTAATGGGAAGGGGATCATCAGCACAGCAATATACAATACTGCACTGACAAACTTAGTCATCTTTTTACAGCACAAAGAGAGGCAGTAACAACCACAGTGTGTATTCCCTGTGATAAGGCCAACTTAGAATCTGTAAAACAAACAAGAACATTAATTAAAGTCACACGCCAAGTCCTGAGGAGAATGCAGCAATGATAAAAGTGATTACCAGGCTATCAGGCAACTTTATCCTTAGGACGGTATTTAAGAACAAAAGTACAGAACACTGCAAGCTGTGAGAAATTCTTGTGTTGGAAGAGCACTGTATGGAGTTAGCTCCTTCACACAACTCAAGAGCAACTTCCTTTAGCCTGCTAGTGCTCTACACAGCAGCTTCAACCCAGTCCCTGCAATTTTAAACTGCTTCATACTTTGTATGATGGAGACATTCTGTTAGGATTTAAATCCAAAGTAAGCAGGTCCTACTGCCTGAGCTAACAGAACTAGGAGTACTACACATTAAAACTAGGTACTTGCTATATAATTCAGAGCTATTCTTCTAATCTGCCTCAGCACTCCTTGGAAAATAGTTCAGCAGTCCTGGGGTTGGACATACAGACACTTCAGAAGACCCGTGTCACTCTCATCCTAGGACAGACCTTCACAGGAACTATGTGCAAGGCCCCAGGGCTGCTTTTGCACCATTACTGAAACGGAGAGCTCATTGCTGCAGGCTGGTGCATTTGCTAGATCCTCAGCAGATCTTTCTTACAGGATTTCACTGAAGTGGTATCTCTCTCTGGAAGAGAGGCAGTGCAATATTTAAAGCTGTAGCTTCTACCTTCTCAGGGATAAATTCACAGCAGAATTTACAAGTCACAACACCACCATCTGGTACCAGTTCTAGCAGGAAAAAGCTAACGTTTTGACATCCAGCAAGCAGCTGTCAAAGCTGGAGAGAAATGCCTTGGTTATGATCAGAGCCTAAATTACATGCCTTTGCAGAAGCAGCCATCCAGCACTCTCAACTCTGAGCTCCTGAAGCTAGATAGAAAAGTCACACTGAAAAGACACAAAGACTGTCCTTCTCCATAGTAACCCAGAGACCAGGATGGGAACGCAGGTTTGGTGATAGGAAATCTCTTCTCAAACCTGCCCTGACTGTCACAGGGACATCAACACAGGCTTCCCACATCTCAAGCACTTCCCCACCAGGCCACTGGATATTCTAGGACAAGTGGTCCTCGTTCCTTGCCATAGATGTTGCATCCTACATGCTTCAACCTCACCCTCCCATTGCAGTGCATGCACAGGCAAGATGGCTCCAGAATCAACCCCTCTCCTTCTCACTGGACCCATAAATTATTTAGCATAACAAGAGCAGCTTCAATAAGAACTTGATAATCCATGGACTGCCTGGCAGTCTGGTCGCTAATACAGTTCTCCAAGACACAAGGGGCAGAGCTGAAGCCTCCTCAATTCCCACATGGGGTTTGTGGGAGGCTGTATCTAATAGCCATGCTGGCCATTCAGATGAAGTGAAGCAGGTATTTTTCCACCTAAGATGCATGGCAAACCCTTTGGAAGCAGCAAACCCCCTTAATTTAGTAATTAACACCTTTAGGTGCCTAATTACCATTTTGGATACTTCATCTTCCAAAGTTAAAAAAAAAACAGCAACAACACAACAAAACCAAGCCCCCAACCCCAACAAAAAAAAACCCAAAATCCAACAATCTGAAAAGGGTACCACAATCAAAACAGTTTTAAAACTGCACAGAATAATTTTAATTGTTTATTACAATAATCAAACATACAACAAAGAGCTGTTACTACAATGAAATGAAAGCATATGGTAACAAAACACCTTTATGCTTCACTATTAATTTTACAAGACTAAGATTAGAGCTTTCCATGAAGCACTATTAAACCTTCAACAAGAGGCAAGTAAATTAATATATAGGAAGGTCAGTGATGTGCTATATGAAAGCATAGGTTTCCCAAATCAAGAGATCTCAGTTAATTCAAGGAAAAACTAATGCAAAAATTGGAAGGCTTAAAGCAACCAAAAGTCTGACATTACTTACTGTTTAGCTGCAACATAAAAATTGGTTTTTTTGTAATTTATCAATATTTTCCTATTAAATTCTACCATGGTGTTTATCCTTACCATTCCTTCCCCAGGAAACAGTCTGTTCTTCTGGGAGGACATTATATAGCCTGCCAAATTCACACCATTTGACATTTACCAGGGAAGTAGCATGTTGTCATCAGTGTAAATAATGCTGCTTGTCCCAAATCCCACTGAGTCACCATATTGCCATGCTGCTAGCAAAGGCACAACTTGGAGGAGAAATCTACCACGTTTTACTATTATGTTTTAGAGCCAGTCAATCAAAATTTTACTGGAATAGCACTAGAGATTTTGTTTTGCCTGACAGAGCCCTAGGACGCAACCGAGTAAAAGCTCCACCTGCCACAAAACACAATGAACTCTAGCCCATAGGTTTAGAAGTGCAAAGAGCAATACAGATTATTCAGGGAGAAAAAGTGAGGGGAAATAAAATTTAAGAGCCAGTGATCATTTTGTGATCTGAATCATGTGATGGGAGGGGAGCAGAGGTAAAAGCAGCACTCCATCTTACGTTCTACCGTTACACACGCCTAAAAGTGCATGAGGTGGAAGAAAAGTGAATTCAAGGTTATAAAGGCATATAAATCAGAAGAAGCTTTTTTCAAAAAATAGAGGCCAAATTTACACCAAATAAACCCATCCACCTGTATGGTGCTTAAGAGCCATATACATGCATAAATATTGTATGGTGCTTAAGTACTGGTGTGTACAATTCTTAAAGATTTCATTTATATCATGACAAAAATGAAAGAACTGAAACCCAAAACAACAGGCAGGGGGTAATAAATCTATTAGGACAGGTTGTGTGTTAACCAGCTGTTGAGGTGCTCTTTATAGCATTTATGAAAGGAAGAACAGCTTATTAGGGACCAAAGACCTTCATTATTTTCCATTTCTTTCAATTTTTGGTGACCTTAAAGCTGCAGTTAAATTTGCTTCAATAGTTTGCTCAAAATCCCTTGAGCATCCATTGCCTCAGATTTTCCCAAGCTTCTCAACATTTATTTCTTCTGATTCCAATTTTTGCAGTGTAAAAATGAAGTCAGCTAGAAATCTCACGCACAGCTGTGAAACTCAATTGCAATTTGGTATCATTGGGCTCACCAATATTGAAAAATCTTTGCAGAAGGGAAACAAAACCAAAAATTAAATATAAATGCAGGAAAATGTTTAAGCAGAAAATATGAAGAGCCTTGTGTTCAAAGGCATCATTTCGTACTAATCATCATAGGGAAAACTATAAACCCCCTAACAATTTGCATTATAAGGGATGCTGAGCAATCTGAAAAATCTTACTCCTGACACTATACAGGTTTATTCTGACTCAGTGTTTCTGAAATGCTACCATGTATTTTTTTGAGTATTTATGATTTACTAAAATAAAGGAAGGATGATGCAATTAGATCCGTACAAGACCTTGCTTAATGCCTGCAACTGACACTAGTAATAAAAGTTATTTTCATGCTAAGCAGGATTGTATTGCTTATTCTAACAATGAAACCATAAGAAGTGTAGGTCCACATAATGACAGAGAAAGTGAGTTAAGCTATTTTAAAAATTAAAAACAATAGGGTGTAGTATTTTCTGAAATAACCACTTGAAAGATTGACATTACTGAGATGTGCTTTGGTTTCCAAGATAAAAGCCTTATCCTAACACCATTTAGACTAAGTCCTCCAGTAACGACAGTAAACACTATTGGGTATTTGAGCATCAGATGGATAACATCAGAGCATATCCCTCAGATTCCTTTGCCTACTATTGCAGCAGTTCATTATAACGCTTCTAGAAAATTGAAGAACAATCAATTACCACATTTCCTAGTAAGGTTTAGCAAGGTAGCACTCCACCAGGTTCTCCTGTTTAGTCATAAATCAGGTGTTGAAATTTAACTCCTACTTTTTGTGCATATTAAAAAAAAAAGAAAATCAAGAAATAACCCAAACAAAAGGCATTTCCACTATCAATACGAAAAACTTCATTCCCCAACTTTGAATTCCAACAATTTTGTTCATTTTATCAACACTCATTCCCCCCCTCCCTTTTTTTTTTTACATCACAGGTAAGTTGGGTGAGAATCTAGCACCAAGCCTAATACTACATTGCATACATCCAGTAATTGCTCTCCTCACTTTAGATTAGTCAAGTGTATTTACTTCCAGTGTAAATTTATTCCACAACTCAACCATGTTAAAGGTAAAGCAATATCAGGTTCTTGAAAAGAGACCAAATTATTTTAATATAACACTTTAATATGTACTATTTAGAAAGCCATACTCTGTGAAATATTAAGAAAACCATTTTAAATTGGATACCCCATATTTATGTCCCAATCATATTGCTTGAGCACATATTTCGCTCTATACATTGGGAGTACTATCAGCTGCTACATCTATCAAACCAAGTAAAAAAACAAAAAACAAAGAAAAAGCAAAGCAAAAAAAAACCTAAAACAAACAAGCAATCAAAAAAAAAAAGGAAAAAACCCACAAAACATTGTAGCTGAGCATCGCAGCTTATAAAACATTTTAAGAAACATTTTGGATGTATTCTGTCTTCAGGTATCCAAATGTTCAAAGTTCCCACTAAATCACTGCAGCGTTACCCCATGTAATTCTCTCCTATCTTTCAAATAGCATTCAGTACTAAATGTGACAGTTATTTAAGACCTGCATCCATTCTCATCCTGCTTAAACATGATGTCAGCATATTAGGACTGTAAATCACAGACAGCAAAAATGTTGACTAACAGAACCAGAGTAACAGAAAATTGTTGATATGTTGAAGAAATTACTCCTATGGCACTGCAGCCTCCCTTTGTATGATCCTGTCCTTATATTTGCATGAACTCTATGCATTTCTTGAGCCTAAAGTCCTTCATTAGGATCTGAGTTTTAAATGCCACTGCCCTAAAAAAACCCTGAACCACAACACCCCAGGCAGTACAGAAGTAGTGAAGCAGCAAAAAATTATTATTATATTTAAAAATTGAAATGCTGTTCCAACTGCAGGACTATTCAAGTCACACAGGAGAGCTAGGCTATGCATCTATGGTGGGTTAACCTTGGCTGGATGCCCCTCTATCACTCCCCCTTCAGCAAAATAAAGGCAGAGAATAAGATTAAAAACTCACGGGTCAAGATAAAAGCAGTTTAATTAAAGCAAAGGCCAAGGCCATGCACAGAAACAAAAGATAAACAAAGATGTCATTCTCTACTTTCCCTCAGTAAGCAATGTCCAGCCCCTTCCCAGGAAAGCAGAGCTTCAGTATGTGTAGCAGTTACTCCTGGAGACAAACACAGTAACAAATGCCCCCCTCTTCCCTGTCCTCGGCTTTTATGGCTGAGCTGATGTCACATGGTATGGAACAGCCAATCCGGGTCAGCTGTCCCAGCTCCGCCCCCTCCCAACCTGTGTTACAAACCCCCTGCTGGCTGCCAGTGTGACACTCAGTGTTGGGAGGGCTGCTGTGGGGATGCTGACTCCATCTTAGCCAGACCCCATACAGCATCCATATAAGGAATGCAGTAAATAGGCCATCACCTTGTGGTCCAAGTACTACCATTAAGATCTGTCCGCTCTTCAGATCAACCCATTTTTCATATATGTGGGGAGAGTTAACTCCAATTCTCTATTTACAGGGCCAGAGGAAGCTATTTTTCTACTACTCCAAGGAAGAAGCAAAGAAATGAAGTGGTAAGTGTATTTCCCAGTATCTTCATTCTAGAGACTGTACATTTTATGCACCTCTCTCCATTACACAATATATCTCCATATTCAAAAAGAAGTTTTAGTTCAAATGTTAAAATTTCCACTTTCACTTACAAGTCTAGGCCTTAGACACAAGAGACACACAATCAAAAAAAAAGAACAAAGAAACAAACCAAGCAACCAAACAAAAAAGAAGTATGCAGCCTCTTGGTTATACCCAGCCCATCAGAACAATCCATCCAGCCCAGTCCTTGCTCTGGAAGTCAGGAGACAGTGCACAGTGCTGGGCACAGAGATGAACTGCTCCAGCTGTTTGTTAACCAAATGCTGCCAAAGGATCCCTCCTTCCCCTTCACCCCTATCATGTAACTCCAGCTGTGTCCATCACATGACTAAAAGTATTCCCCATCACCAAAAATACATCTTAATCACCTGAAAGCATGTATGGAGATTGTCCACATTACAATGTTTCTCATAAACTTGTCAGGTACGTGACAGTCACATTTCATCCCAACATGGATCCTCCGGGTGAGGAGAGGAGTGTCCACCTAAAGAGTCAAATTCTTCGGTGCCATGGAGCTCCTCCATTAGATGTTACAGAGCTTACTTAAAACAATGTGACACTTAACTGGCTTCAGAAAAGATGAAGAAAGTTCGAGAGTTACCATCTACTTGTGACCGAGTTTGAAGAAATTCTTCCATTCAAAGTATTTGTTTGACTCTGACCTGTTTTTTCAAGTTTCACACTCTTTTAACAAACAGCCGAGGTTGAAGCTCGTGCTAACAGTGTTTAGGAGCCTGTTTTTGAAGACTATTTTTCAGTAGCATTCTGCATCTCTAAAATTGGGTGGGTCTTTAAAAATAAACTTCATAGGAATACAGTGAAAAGGAAATAGTGCAGAAGCATAAAAATAGACTCAGAAGTCCAATAGCAAACTATAAATCATTCATTTCCATCACACACTGACTTGCAACAACACTTCTGCTTTTACTAAAGAAAGGAGTTCAGATACATTTAGGGACAGGTTCATTCATTCTAACCTGAGAGCGTTTTAACTTGCTCCCAAAACAAAGATATCACAGGAGACCATGGTGTAAGTCATCTGTCTTGGCTTAGACAGACTCCAGACCTATCTCCCTGGGACTGACAGCAGGGGTGAGTGAGGTTATCCAAGTCCCTTGAGAACCAAAGGAAGATCTCAAACAAGTTTGGGTCCTACTGGTGGCAAGTCTACTGCGCAACTGCCCTCCTCCTTATGGAAACACATGAAGTTTGTATCAGAAAGTTATAGGCAACAAGATGAGTTGAAATGGGGTGGGGAGGAGGGTAAAAAGGGGTTGAATGGCTAAAACCAAATCAAGTGACAGAGGAGCACACGCTGCATCTGCAGGCATTGCGAAGGCTGTCTGCTTGGCCCTGCCATCCCCAGCACAGTACATTAGTTTGAGACAAGATTTTTTGTTGGAATTAACACAGTTCACATTACTTGGCTAGCCTCCAAAATTAATTTAACGCTTACTGTGATCAACATATTGACCAGTCACACACACCCACTGTGTAGCTCCAAAAAAGTAAATAAAATTACACAAGAGAAAAACATAGAAAACCATATAGTCTGTGTTTGCTACAGTAAAGGTGTATTGGTTGTGGTGAAGAAATTCATAATATGAATGAACACAATCCAGATCATCTGATTGTAATGATAGGAGTTGAATTTGATCCAACACAACTGGAAAAGTGCTTTTGACTGAAAAGAAAAAAAACAACCCACCACCAAGAATTCCAATCCTTGAGAGTAATATATGAACTGATTCAATACAGAAAACACACTTTAATTCTGTGGTCAGAAATTGGTCACACCCATACATGTCAAAAAAGCAGTTTGAATTATGTGCAATTTGTCTTTATTTTACCAAATTTTACTATTAATATACTTAATTTCTAGTACTATCAGATAGTAGAATCCCCGTGTTCTGTAGGGAACCTGTTTTCATAGCCCAACTTGCTTCCTCCTAGGACCCCTCTAGGACAATCCCATCATGATACTGGATTAAAAAAAAAAAAAAATCAAATGCACATAACCATCCAGTGAATAATGCAGAATCAACAGCCCATAAAATGAAACCCTAATTTAAAAGTATAATATCACCTTGTTTGTCTTCCATAACAGCCTCAATTGCTCTGTATTTTTCTTGTTTTCAGGTGACCTATACAGATGAACTATGAAAAGCCAGTGTAACCAGCTGTATGCCATTTCAAGGCAGGCAAAAGTACAGAACTAACAGGCATAAGAGAGGGATCTCCCCTTCCAATTAGCAGAAGATCCAAAGGGGTTTGCAAATGGGGAGATATGCACCAGAAAGAATGGCAGGGTTTAGGAATTTGGACATCATCTTTCCCAATTTACACATGCTTCCTCCTTGGACTAAGTGAAAATGTTTCATTTTAGGAGAGTTGCAAATTTTCCAAATTAGACAAAGTCTGTTTAAACAAAGTTTTGTGTTTAAAATAAAACTTTTCCTTGATCTCAGGCAATTGTATTGCAAACAACAAAATTTCTAGCATAACAGTGGCAACATAATACAGACACTAACTGGGTTAAGAAATTATAACCTATCATTTAGCTATGGAGATGTGTAGTCTTTATGTTAAGAAACAATGCTTACAGATTACATGCCACAGTCAGGCTATTGTCCTGCATTCTTTTTGCACCACAAATTCACAGGGAAGCTGAGATTCTGTTATCTCTAGTAAATCAACAATAATTAGACAGTATATGTACAGAAAAAATAATCAGATTCATAATAAGGCATAAGAAAATTCTAGATTAGCCTTTTATAAGCAAACCTAAAAATTTTAAGGAGAGCGCTACATTGCACATCAGGTTGGAAAGCAGATCTAATGGCCATATTAGCTTCTAACGAATTAGAATGGCCACATTAGTTTCTGTTCTGTGCAGCAGGAGACCGGAACAGAAGTCATCCTTTTGTCATGGAAAGGACTGCAGGATAGCTAAGCCCTTACAACAGTACCTGTGGGTTCACCCTGAACACCTGTCCTGGAAAAGCAAAGACTCAAGTCTTAGCACAGGCATAACTGGAGAAAAAGCCATTAAAAAATAACAATTCATGGTACAATCAGCATTAGCACTCACTCACATGTAACCCTTCAAAAAAGTAGACTGAGTGCTTTCAAAATCCCCAGACCTGTAAGCACACAACCTCTAACACACTAGAGGTATTAATTAAGCAGTGGAATAGAACTGTTCACATCTCATTTTACATAGCTTTCAAGTTGGGTGAAGCTGTGTGTTTTCTGTTGTTGCTTGTGTTTAAAAAAGACAGAAAAAAGAAAGAGAAAAAGAAGTTTCTCCAAAACCTATGTGTAAATGGCTAATCATGATACAAGGCTGACCTAGAGCAATTCTGACTATGAATCAAAAGAGTTTTGTTAAGCCACCATCATTGCAATCTGAGAAAACTACTGCTTTTCCTTTTGTTTTAGTCAAATCTTATAAATAAACCTTGGATGAAGCTGTTCTTATCTCATTTATTTTTCCTATGGATGCAGGTAAAACCTGACTATCACCAAAAGCAGGATTTATTAACACTCCTCGGGAGTGCCCGAGATACTATACCAGACTGCATGCTGTATAATCAAGAAGCTTAGCATAAACTAAAGGCACTAATACTTCTATGTATAAGGTGAACCAGCTGCTACTATAAACATACTTTTTCTTGTTCCTGTCTCTTACTAGCAGCCAATAGCGTGACAAGTAGCAAACTCTTCAGGAGCACATCTATCCTTTTAAGCAGAAATGGGAGTTAACAGAAAAACACAGCCAGGAGATTGAAAACAGTAATGATCTATGGTGGGAGAGCAAAGAAGAGGAAGAAAAATGGAAGTGGGTGGACAGCAGCTGAGCAGCAATAGCAAATGGAAGGGGTTGGGAGGCAAAACAGAGTAGATGAATAGGGAAGGAGACAAATGAGATGTGAAAAGAGACAGAAGACAAACTTACCAAGAGTTAGTCTAAAACAGCGGTTCTTAAATCATAGCTCAGCCAAAGGAAATTACAAAGTCCGCCTGACAGGAAGAGTAAATTACAACGCTGCTGTCAGCATCTTACTTCTTGAGTGGTGTTGCCAAGACTCAGCCATGGCTGGGAATTACTGGCCTGCTGCATGGCCGGTGCAAGTGCTGTGATGACTTTGTTAGCTAGGTGTCTCATGAATAAGAGGAGTGATGCAGCAGAGAGTAAGCATATGGGAATGGGAAAAGGAAGGAAAGGAGAATCACCAGTGAGCTCAACTGGAAACGCCATCAAGCCTTTATTAACTGGTCTGCACACTAAGATAGCTACCACACAAGTTACACTTAATCTGAAGCATTATGAAAGCTGGAAAGCATTTTGTTAAACAGAGCCCCAAAACCTTTTCAGGAGTTGAGGTGAGCTCCTGTGCAAAGATATGCAAATTATATAAAACCAAAATCTAAGGTAGACACAAACGTTTCATCCAGCATTCTCCAAAAATTCCTGAAATGGTAACTGATGAAGAAAGAAAACTCTAGACAGGCAATACATGCAATGAAAGAACTGTGATGCAGTGGTCCAGGGTACAACTGCAGTGCTTTGGCTTATTTTAATTCATTAAAGACATTAGACACATAAAATAACATGCTGCCCTTGTACTCTGTAGTATTTTGGTCTAGTAAGTCCAATCAGAATCAAAGTGCAAAGAGAAAGTTTCCTGAAGATACCCATCCTAACTGACCTTCACCAAAACACAAACTAAATATGAAAGAGACTCCAGTTATGGATACACACAGCTTCCTCCTCTCCCCTGATAATCCAATCCAATAATGCAAGTATGAACTAAATCATGTTTTACAGGTTTTTATCATTGAGTATAGTGTAGAATTAGCCTTCCACTGTTTTCACTGAGAAATACTACCAAAAAGACAGAAAATGTATAAGCTGAAAACATACCGTGAGTGTCTCTTCTGTACTTCTTTCTTGTTGTACTGAAGCAACTGGAAATTCAAGAAGGGATTTTACTGTCTTCCTTTTGGCTTTTTCCATTTGAATATTAGTAAAATAGTTGACAGCAGCAAACTCAATAAGAGCGGAGAACACAAAGGCAAAGCAGACCGCTATGAACCAGTCCATGGCAGTAGCATAAGATACTTTCGGCAGTGAATGTCTTGCACTGATGCTCAGTGTCGTCATTGTCAACACTGTGGTTATTCCTTCAAAGAAATAAAGCAGAAGCACTACTGAATCACAGTAAAAGTGAGAACAGGCAAGCAGCTTCAAACAAAGAATTTTAAATGTCTTAGGAGCCTTTCTGTGCTGCTTGTGAATAGTGCATGAGATTTAAGTCATGGAAACCATTATATACCTGTGAGCACCTATGTACACAAAACAGTTAACCAGTTTTTAAAGGAGGCCTGGAAAGCCATGACTTTAGCAGATCATCTACGATTCACATGAAGAAAATGTGGAAGCCTTAATTTAGTATTTTTTTCATGTCAAGTTCAATAGAATTTCTCACAAGCTATTTTCTAAACATTTGAACATAATTTAAGTTGTTAAATAGGTGAGTGCTCCTCAGACTGCAACAAAAACATGATTTTTCCTGTAATGGGTTCAGAATGCCACCTGTTAGTCTGCATCTGTTCCTGTGATCCCACTTGTAATCCAGGTGTCATTAAGTCATGGCGAATTATTTTGGTGGTAAGGAAAACTAGAATATTAGGTTAATAGCTCTGTTCATTAAGAAACCATCATCTTATCTTTTAAACCTTTCTGCTACTTAAACCAATGAAATGTAATTAGAATTTCATCTTCTGAAAAAACAACTTTTTAATTAAAGTGTACAAGCATGAACACTGAACTCAAAACAAGACCAGTTCATGATAATACCTAAATGCAAATACATGCTATATAAAACCAAGGTATGGGGTATTTTTTTTCCTTTTTCATTCAAAATATCCCATACCATGCAAATGCAAAATACTGAGTATATAGTGAACACTGCATAAATCCTACCATGATAACCTCAAGGAAGACTGACTACAAATTGAGATGTCTTTACTCTTATGAAAAGAACACTGTACCCATTTTAATTCAGGATGAAATGCATACGGTCAGAAGAATTCAGAATAATTAGGAGCATGTTTTCCAACAGGATCCTCACATCCCCTACATCCTAAATGGTGGTATTCCAATAGGAAAAAGCTCCACCTAGACACTGCCATACAGAGAACTGGACACAATGAAACCAGTCCTTCCTATTGAATGAGAAGAAGAAAAAAAAAAAAAAGAAAAAAAAAAAAGAGTAATAGCCAGTTCATGAAAGCACAAAGAATATCTCAGAGCAAACTCATCAGGATAAAAGCACAGATACAAGCTCACAAAACCTTCTTCAGTGGGAAGGTGTCAAAAAACACACCACTGAAATTGTTTAAGTCTGAGAAAAAAAAATTATGGAAAGTGATTTTTTTTTCCTAGAGGACACCCATCCATGCTCAGCCCTATCCTTCCTGATTCTACCTTTGTCCACTTCAAGCAAACAGTTTGTCTTAACTGTCTTTCTAAGGACATTTGTTTAATAAATGTCAGAATAGAGTGAAGTGACTTGAATGACCAACTGTTCCCCAAATACAAGGGGGAGAGAGGAGGCCATGACACTATTATAGTTTACTCCCATAGTCTTTATCAGATTTCTCTCTATTAAATAATTCTTCTGGAAGACTTGCAGTTCCCCCTGCAACTGCCCTTGGATACATGGACTTACAGGGTAGGGAATTAAGTTCTGGTAAAAAATACTATATATGCACATGAAGCGTCATTATCCAGAGCTAAATACTTGCAAGCTTCTGATTAGAAAGACATATAACCTTATAAAATATATTAAAATTATTTTAATGTAAGAAATAATGTTAAAAACATGTTTTAAAATTACTGCTGTCTTTCTTCTAAGAAACAGCAGTCTCCCACAATCACCAGATTCAAGCACCTGAAGCTCTGACTGCAGAAATCACAACCGTGGGTAGTGGGTTAAGAGAGAGAAAGTTAATTTTTTTTTCCCTTCTCTTTACAAATAGCTATCAAGAAGCTATGTTTTGGATTCCTGCTCAGGAGAAGCTGGTAACCGATGTTTTGTTCTGCTGCCAAGGTCAGCAGACAAGCAAAGAGACACAGTCCAGCTGCTAGCCTGCGATTTGCTCTTAGGTTCAGATGGAAACCAGACTGACCAATTAGTATTCCATCCCATGCACGTCATACCCAGTATAAAGGTGAGGACCCTTCCGGGAGATCACTCTCTTTCACCTCCCTTGGGCTCCGGATCATCTCGCTTTGGGTACCTGCATTCGCTCTCCCAAGGCCTTTCCCCCCCCCACAGACGCCGTTAGCTCTCGGCCTGGGACACTCATTATCTATTGTTCCGTGAGTTTTGGGATCCTCCCTCTCCGGGGGGATCATTAGCTGTTTTTTTTTTTCCCCTGCTTCAGTCAGCTCTCGGCCTGGGACACTTGGGCTGTTATCTCCATTCCGGGAGTGCCTCCAGGAGTGGTGCAACCCCCCCCCTCCTCGTTTGGGGGAATCGTGAGTGCAGTTGCTGGGTATCATTAGCTGGCAACAGGCTGAGGCTTTGGGGGGAGCAGTATCATTGTGTATCACCCAGTCCCTCCCTCCTCTGGGGTCGTTGGCCAGGAGTGGGCTGGGCCTTTGGTCATCAGGTGGGGAGGGGCAGTATCACTGTGTATCACATTGCATATTTGTATATAGTATTATTTCCAATATTATTGTAGTTTAGTTATTAAATTATCCTTATCTCAACCCACGAGTCCTCTTTGCCATTTATCTCTTTAATTCTCTCCCCTATGATTGGGTGGGGGCAGGGACTGTGTGAGCGGGTGTGTGTGGTTTGGCCCCCGGCCAAGGGCCAACCCACCACACTGATGTACCTTAGTTTCTTGTTTATCCTTCCTCTGTTACCTTTTCCACGTTCTCCCTAACCATGCAGTGTCCAATGGAAAGATCTTTTTGTTAGCCTCTTCTAACAGTTCCTCTAGAAAGCTGGTCCCATAGCAGGAATTCTGGCTTCATTCCTATCTCTTCCCTGCAACATTTCTATCTTGAAGACAACCTTTAGAAAACACAGTTCCCGTTGCAAATTGTCAGAAAACTAAAAAGATACTCTTAGCCATAATTAAAGCCACTCGCTTTCAAAGGCATTTTAAAGACTTATCTGTAACTTAGTGGATGTCCAAGCTTTATTTGTTTTTCAGTTTCACATATGGATATAATGACACATATCTATTGCTCTATCATATGCACATTTTCAACCAGCCCATTTTTTCTGTAAATACAGATTCTACCTTTCCAGCTCATGGCAATACTCCCTTCAAAAAAAGTACTATTATTCAACATCACTGCAAAAGCATGTGAAGTGATATACTAGTTTGCCTAATGCAACACTTAAGTTGAGAGCTAGTGAGGTTCTTATAAGATCAACAACCTGTAAACCTAATAACTAATCATTAATCTAAACAGTACTAAACAGTGTTTTGACTCCACTTACATGTCTGAATGGTCCATCATGTAGAAACGTTAATTCCTGTCACTCTTGCCAGCATCTATTTATCTATAGAAAGGCTTTTTGTAGAACATTCTCTTCCTGATTAGTCCTACTTTAAACTACAGTACATTATAAAGTCAAGACATTGCTCTATAAAGACTGCTTTAAAAAAATGGTTTTATCCTACTTCTTTGTTAGGAATCGTGTTTCCATTTACTTTCTATGTTTTGTCCTCCATAGAAGCTTCTTTGTTTTGTTTTTTTGGTTTTTGGTTTTTTTTTTAATTTTCAGAGTTCACTGTAACCTCTCATTGAAGCTGTATTTTGATAAGGGCAATTTTAATATCTGCGATCGCTTTGCTTTTTGAATTCATTTTCATAACAGCAATGGCATAAAACAGAGAAGAGCACTAAACATGAAATTACAATAACAGGATTTAAGTCTTACTCATGGCAAGCTTCCACTGATGACTTCACTGATATCTTGTGAGAAGACATCTGTACATCTCACACACTGCAAATCATATTATTTCAAAAGGATTTTAGAAAGTGTGACTTCAAGTAATTACACTGCTGTTCACTGGAGGATAAAACTACTATGGATATAGGCTAAGGACTTGACTGGATTACTCAGGGCCAAGTCTTTCCAATTTGCTCCCCCAAGCAGGTAGAATCCCCACAGCCATAATCCATGTGCCACAGGCAACCATGTCACCCTTCTGGTTTAATATTCCAAGTTTTTCTTCAGATTCCAAGGATTCACATAATACATTCGTCATACATTGACAGCAAAAACTCCTCTGAATTTACTTTATTCCCTTGCTTCTGCACTAGCACAGAGGCAGTGTACCCACAGGCACAAAAAAAGGCCTATTCGAGTGAAAGTCATTAAAAGAGGAAGTACTAGAAAAAGTAAAAAAAGAAATAATTACCAAACACAGTTCTAGCCGGAACAGATTCCTTATTTATCCAAAAAGAAACTTGAGAAAGGATCACGGTCATAATGCATGGGATATAGGTCTGAATCATAAAATAACCCATTTTCCGTCTGAGGTGGAAGTAAACTGTCATAACAATATATTCACCTAAAAAAAAAAAAAAGAAAATATTTTTCTGACTCTGCATAAAATTTTTGTGTTGTAGAATAACTGTTTCAGATTATCAACGAGGATTGTTTAAGATTATGCTGTTCATACCACTTAATGTGTATAGAAAGATATATTCTTTAGTAATAAGAACAAACGAAAGCTTTAAACAAAAAATCCTGGAAGCAGTAGACCCTTACAGTGCCATTCTGAAGCTGCTATCAAAAGCACTATAAATATACAGCTAATACTGGATCTCTTTTTACAGTATAAGTATGATTTTAAACAATTCTTTTGTCTTTTCTTGAAGAGTCCCAAGACACAAGTTGCCTACATACCATAGTATCCAGAACATTGTGGTACCTACCTGACGAATAAAACAACAATGATGCACATCAAAATACATGGAAGCATCTCAGCTTTTTACTAGGTTTACGCACCAGCACCAGTATGATAATTAAAAAAAAATGGAAAATCATTGAGAAGAATTAAAAATATTCTAAGTTTCTCTAAAATGTTATTATTCATATTAAACAAAAAAAAAACAAAACAGTTTTACCATAAACTGAATAAACTGTCTCCATAAAGCACTACAGAATGAGCATTCTGGGGACAGTAAGGAAATTCTGCTGTTAACTCATAATAATCAATGTGTCGAGAAGCAAATTTCTCGTGTACTGCAAACCACTGCTTTATCTTTGAGAAAAATATCCACGGAGCAATACATCAAATATATTTATCTGTTTCATTTTGACCACAACACACCAACTCGCTGATGCTTAGAAAATTATTCCAAAATATTTTGGGAATATGCTTGTTTATCACCACACTGCTCATCAGTGACACTTCACTCATTTCAGATGCCTGTAGTTGCCATTTGCCTTATTTCTTACAGCACAAATCAGCAGAAGTATGTATTGTGACTAATGCATTTGTGCCTATCCTTCTGTGACTAGAGGGTTTTTATGGCTTTAATAACCCATTCTGTATGCTGTACTTCTATCCCAAGCTGTTTGCATCACCAAACAAAGGAAGTCTTTTGCACATAATGTGGATACAGTGCTGAGAAATTACTTCCTCACCCAGGCATCCTCTTGACTCTTCAAACTGCATTTTAAGCAGTGATTAAATGCCCATTTTGTCCCTCAGAGTAATGATCTCATTCTAGATTTCTGAAAGAGCATTGCAATCTACTATAATGAATCTGCAAACATAAATCTGAAGGACAGAGATCTAATTCAGATTTATGTTCTCAGCCCTTAATATATACCCCATGACATTCAGTAAAATACCTTACAGAAAGGAAAGAAAAAAGCCTCGGGCAACGTTACAGGGTTAGTTTTACCTCAAGTTGATTTTTACTGACGAGATTCCTACCTGTGATAGATTTAATGGTTTCAGTGGATACCGTATGCCCAAGCAGGTCATACTGAACTAAACTGGAAGACTCCTCTGGAACTTCCACTGACTTCTCAGGTCCTTTCGTCCAGGTATAAATCATTTCACTCTTTGGATAAGCATCTACAACACATCATCAGTTTGCTTAAATAGGAAACCTCTTCTCACACCTTTCTAGGAGCCCAATCCAAACCTACTGAAATCAAATGTCAAGACTCACACTAACGACTTTAGAAGATACCCTTCATGTTAAGTTACCCCCAAAAGCCAGCCTCAGAGGAGAATAAATAGGAGCTAAGGTCATATGCCAAGTATGATACACAAATTCACTTCACATTTGAATGTGAAGTCTAAACACAAGTAATTTTTCTGGATCAGCCCTTATTGGGCATGTAAAGTTTATCTCTAAATTAGTTTAGAAATTTCTGTTTAAAATGTTATCATTATAATATACTAATACATAAAAAAGAGCATGTATAGGGAAGATACATTTTGGAGATGGGGTGCACATTTCTTTACAGAAAAGACTGATTATACTAAAAACTATAATATTTTAAACTTGTGTTTAATGTATTTGCAAGAAACCAGCAGTACAAAATTCACAATAACCCCAAAATAAGCACACCCAAAGAAACATTTTACATATAATACAAAAGACACAACTTAGGGCTAGCATTCAATCCCTACACAGCCCAAACTCCTGTTAAAATTAAGTTAAACCAGTCTTGCATTTGAAATGGCTACGTCTTATTTCAAGTTTCACCGAGGAAGATATCAGATTAGTGTCAAGTGCAATTTCTGCTGGTTGGTGATTCTGCCTGAAGAAATACGCCAGTGGAGAAACCCCCACAATTGAAGCTCCCCTATCATATAGTTGATACCAAAGCCAATTCTGGCAGCATCTGGTCTCCAGTCTCACTGTAACAAGGATGAAAAACCTTATCAGAGTAGTGACTTTAATATCCCCCCTTATGGTTGACTACCCAGCTCTATAAGCTAAATTTCTGCTACAGAAAGACTATGAGTAGTTTCTAGCCATTCTAACCTAAGGGCTCTGGGGTCAAAGAAAATAGATTAATGTCCAGCCACTGACTACATCGAAGTGTAAAGCAGAGAAGTCAGCAACCAAGGAGGCTTAGAAAAGCGACAAAATATTTAATGAATTGCACTAACCATCCCTAGGTGCTCTCAGAGGTCCCTGCTGCAGATTCAAATCATGGAATCATAACTACCCCCTTAGCTGTTACACAGTATGTCCCAAAATGTTCCTTCTAGACAAAGTTTGGAGATTATCCAAAAATCTACATCTGATTTCAAAGCAGAAAAGGAAAGTCATATGCACTAAGATTCTTCTCACCAGTCTAAAAAATACTTATCTAGACTAAACTTGCCATGCAGACTCCCGTTACAGGTGAGGAGACAGGAGACAAATAAATACAACTAAAGATCAAATCTTTCCTTGAAACCTACACATCTGATTTAGGATGTCAATGTACCTCCACTGACGTAGAGGAAGTCAAATAACCTGCTTTCCTAGGTGCCTTTTACCTGGCTGTTGGATGGCGAGACCGATCCCACCTTCTTTGTCTTCTCCAGAGAATCTCTCACTTCACTGAGTATCTAATTTCTCCCTAAGAATCAAGAAAAACTATGTATTTCAAGAAACCATGTAGCCAGAATAGTGGTGTTTAACATAACAGCTGAATCACTGCCTGCTTTTCAATTCTCTGCCTGGGTTTAATTTTTCAGGCCCTAAATAAAATTCCAAAGGAACGTAACAGGAGTTTTGTCTGCATAAGGATTGTATATCAAGACTAATATTCAAAAAGTTTAGTAATCATCCAAAATCTACTTCTACTATTTTAATTCTGCAGTTACAAGAAATTTGATAATTGTAACTTACAACTCCCAAATTTGAGAGGACAAGCATGACCATCCATGGGAAAATCCACTAATCTCATGGGACACTCTGCACTTATTGTAAGCCTATAATGGAACAAATTAAATAGTCTCTGGTTGCCATTTTGTCTAGGCAGTATAACTTTTTGCATACAGTAATTGTACGAAGCTGAACAAAAAAGTTAGATACCTCATCGTGTACAGGATGGTGCCATTTCTCATTATTCTGAAGAGTTTATTTGGGGCTGTCATATTATGTGCAACAGACTTTTTCCCATTCCTGAAGAAAGTGTCAGGAGTCCACACCTTCGAAACCATCAAGTTATTAAGTCTTAAAATTTCAATAGGGCCATCATATTTTAATCTTTTGTCTACCCATGTCTGACGGAAGAAGACATCCATTGTATACTCCTGTATTAAATTGCAGAAAAGCAAATATCAAATTCACATGTATAAGTGTTTTCTGTAAAAAAAATAAATCCCTCGGGAGCAAAGAAATCAGTAGTAAAGAAAATGCTAAGTCCACTACACAAACATATTTACAGCAATTAAACTGTGTTGTGTACTTCCTAATAGCTTAATTTCCCACATTAGTCATATCAATAAATTGCTAAACATAATTAATCATTAAGGAATAATTAATCTAATTAGGTTGCAGGAAGCAGGCAATTGAATTTGTAGTCAATCATATAACTGCAAACAAAATGATCTCTGACAATAAGAGTCAACAGATTTTTAAAGAAAATATATCCGTGGATTTATTCTGCTGCTCACTGAATTAAAAATACCAGGACAAATTATTACTTCCACTTTAAAGTCAGGAAAGAAAATTTACGTTCAACTGATGGAAAGCAAGATTTTAAATGAGAAAAGCTAAATATTTCCTTTGTCATGCCCACAAAACATGGATAAATATGCACATACACACATTGGTTTTTGACTATGTAACTATCCTATTAACTTCAGACATGCAAACAACTGCAGAAATGAAGACACAGGCACATATGAGAAATCATATATTAATGAATGGACAAAGGAACACATTTCTCATCTCTGGAAGGTAAAGCATTTTACAAAAAAAAACATCATGTGGCACTGAAAATGGTAACACAGAAAGCTTTAAGTCCTTTCTAACTTACAGTTGTCATTTTGCCAAACAATGTTTTCTGACTTTATTTCGAGCTCTTCTGCATAATGTTACCATTGAAACTACTTGTATGGCCATATCTACTCACATGGGCAAGGAGGCACGTCTGCTAGTGCAATGCATCTTAGAACTGTATCTGTCTTCTTCTCTATGGCTGTATCCTCCACTGTGGTTTATAGTCAATCTATGAAAAGTCTCTTTTCTAGTGTCATTTCTTGCTGGTGACTTCATAGCTCATACGTAGCAGTTTCTGATATTAGCTTCTACATGACAGACTTTGTAATATGAGATTTCTACTCTTTTCACTTCACTAGGTACCAAAGCAACCCAGCTCTGAAAAGACATTCTGAACACCCTCTGTACTGAGGCTACATCACACTTTGCCATTTAAGCAAGCGTTAGGAGTGCAGCCACATTCAGGTTACATTGGGCCACTGACAGATACATTAACTAAAAAGCATTCAAAAAGCAGTTCCTAGATCCCTGAATAGCCTCCTAACTAATCCCTAGTGATGAAAGGAGAAACTCCTCTTGTAAACTCTGCTTTTGCCAACTCCTTACCTACCTTCAGCCCATGTTCTCACACCTGCCTCCTCCAATATAACTAATAACTTCCCATGTGGCACCATGTCAAATGCATGACAGCACCGCATGGGAAGAAAGTTACTTCCCTGAAACTGCCTTTCCCTTAAAGAAGTTCAGGACAAATATATAATGCACATATGGCTGTTATTTCCATGTGATTTCTTGGATATTTTATAAAAAAATAAACTGTTGTGTGATTTAAGGTTATACCACTGGATTATAGAAGGTGACGACAGTTATGCTGGATTTGACCTCAAATGAATGCAAATGTCGTTCAGGCACAAATAACAGTACGTGCAAATGTGACATTTCTCTTCTGTGACTATTTCATGCATGTCATTTTGATGCTCAATGTCTGCAGACACTTATGAAAACATTTATCAGTCAAACATTCACTGGAAGAGATGCTAAAAGGGGCACAAAGATCAGCAAAGGGCATTCATCTGAAATTAAAATGTCAACAAGTATTTGTGAAATGATGTCATTATTATTCACCTGAGAATAACACAAGTTTCAGAAAGGAAAAGCAATTTCAAAGACACTAACACGTTTTCCCCACAGTACACTGACTTAGACAATCCCCGCAAGGCCTGATTCTGCCTCTACACCATGAAAGTCTGTTTTAACTCCTACAAAGTTAACTCCTTAAGCCAGCCAAAAAACAGTGAAAGTGCGACCAGAATCAGGCCTGATGTATCTAATTATAACCTGTAAATTAAGCTGTTATTAATCTTGCCTACTTTGCATGATTGACAGAACAGTACAGATGAAGCATCCACTCCTTCCTGCAGCTAATGGTTTCTCAGATCCAGGAAATGGCATTTAATCCCAGAAATACATACCATTTCTACATCAGAAACAGGTCCAAAACTGGTGACATATATATCTGTTTTGACTTCAGTAACAGGACCTAATGTATGAAAAGGAAGTGAGCAAGAAAAATTGAATTTTGCAGGTCAACAATTCCCGTAAATGATCAGTTTATCACTTTCAGCAAGCAAGAGCAAAATACAAATACAGGTCATTTCAGGTGAGTTTCTAGTAACAAGCACTGCTCAATTACCTTTACCACACAAGTAAATCAAAGGCAGCATTTCCATGCAAATCCCCATTCAGAAAACCAATGTTGACTCAACAGATAAGAAAACAGATGCCAAAAAAATCAAAAGGCTCACTGAAAACACTATGCTAATTAACAACAAGCACCAAATTCAGGAAATCTGCATTCTCCAAGGCATTCATTATTAACATTTGGTCCTACTGGTAATAACTGGACTATGTATATCAGCATGCCATGCAGTAGGAAATTTAGTACTGCAGGATCAAAGCAAGAATCCATAGCCTGAGATGCACTTAAGCACTTTAATACTAACAATCAAAATCAAAGTTGGATATCTAAGCATTTTTGAGGGTCTGAACCTAGGTCCAGATGCTACTACAAAGCTTGTCTTGAAAAAACTAGTGATTCTTAGGACACTGTCCAAAACAGTGCAACGAGGACAGGTCTTGCTCTCTCAGAACTGGGTGCCACACAGTAACCATCAGAGAAAGCAGTTTCATTTTAACATATCATTTCAAAGCACCTTGAAATTTCAGATGGGTATTCACTCTACAGTTCACTCACAGTTCCCTTTAATCCAAAGAAAACGTGCACTAACCAATTTCACTGGGATTTATATCTGTTCCCAATGGAAAAAGCTAGAAAGCTGCTAATCATTACCAGTTATTATGATGATTCTGTGATCAAAGAATTAACTAACTGTTTAATTCAGGTAATTAATTCACAAAAAACATTAAAAAATATAATAATCTACTGATGGTCTTACCAAACCGTATCTGTTTGAAACAAGTGTATGATCTACAAATTCACAGACACAGCTTCTTAACCCCTACAACTGAAATTTCTAAAGAGGATAAGTGGCTTGAGTCTGTTAATTCATAGATTTGCAATCTATAAATGAAAAGAGGAAAGATTTAAAGACTGTTAGCAGCAGCAGAATATGTCCCTCTTGCAAAGAAAAAAAAAAATCACTGATGTCACTTTGAATCAAATGTTAAAGAGTAAAAGAAATAAGCAACTGGAAAACAGGGAACCTATACTTCTTCCACCTAGAACAAGTGTCAAACTGTGAACAAAAAATAAAATAAAACCATGTACAATTTTTTCACTAAACAGTTTGCAAGTTATGTAGAGAACAGCTAAGAATTTTTCAGCTAAATGTCAAAAAACTGACTTTACTGGAAGTTAAGTTTCACAGAAGGACATCTTTGCTAGATAAAATCTAAAGAAAATTCAACCTACAACAGTTGGTATCTCAGTCATCCCTGGAGAGTTGAATAGTTCGGCATGTCTGTCTTTAAGAGGTTTTACGAAACTCCCAACACACTTTCACACTATGCTGTTTGTTTTGCAATGGGTTACTCTCTGAATATGTCAAATGGAAGCTGCTCGCCTTTCTACAATCTACAAAAAATGAAGTGTTTAATAGGTCAGGGAAATCCATGAGTGCTTAGACCCCTCATTTTACTGACAACATAGTCCAATTACATTTCCTGAATATAATTATTTCTGGAGAGCAGAAGAGCTCCAAGAGATTGAAAAAACCCTTACTAGAGCTGCCAAGACACTGGAAGTGAAGATATTCATCTGCAGCTCTAGAAAACAGGTGAGAAAAGCCCAATCATACTTGTACATAGAAATAGAAGTTATCCAATCATCATCACAAGACTGTAATTTATCTAGGGTTGGTTTAAATATATATTTATTTCACCTGAATTTGAAAAATTTCTGAAATCAAAGTCCTATAAAAATGAAGAAGCCATTTTCCCACATAGCTCTAATGTGGGAATTAGTCTCTGTTAATCAATAATAAGAGAATACAGAATATTGCACTCAGTTCCTGAATCCCTTTCAGGAACTGTTTTATTTGCTAGTTCTAAGAAGCTAAATAGGAATATTCCTCAAAAAAAACCCACCCCCCTNACCAAAAAAAACACACCAAACCTTTAACCGCTTTGCTCTGGCAATACCTTCTTTTCTTTAGCTCTCAGAACACTGTAATTTTATAATCATATCAAATTAGGCAAAGGGATAGATTTTTCCCCATAGGCATGAGCTGCTTCTCCTCAGGCATTGATTTCTTTTGTTTTATTAAATTATTACAGCTTCATGGGCAATAACTGTTCAGAGATTTTTTTTGCAAGATTATTTTTTGGAGTTTCTAGAAAGGAGAGCTAAGACCAAGAAGCTCATCTTCAAATCAGCAAGCCTACGATTTAATGCTATTAGAAATCATACAACAGCAGCAGCACAGAACTAAAACTATGCTTGAGTTCACTCTTCAGTAACTGCTATTCTGCTCTCAAACCTTTATTTATTAGTAAGACCCATGAGAAAGAAGGAAGCGGGAATTCTCAGACAATAATGAAGCCAGAAATTAAGGCTTAAATTAAAGTTTACTTTTGGGTGCTTGCCTGACGTGATAGTAGTGCAGTGACAACACAAACGTTAAGATCACATTTCAGGCCACTAGAAAATAGCAGATAACTGAGGATCAAGAAATGTTTTAGGCACTGTAACAGTTATCCATCTAGTACTGACATGCAAATCCTTGCTTTGCATCCAAAACCTCCATCAAACATTAAAATGTTTGATAGGAGTGAAGACAGCAGCAAGGGACAGTGAAGCTGATTGTCTCCCTAATGCTTTTTCTGCAATTGCTGCCCTGTCGTGCTCAATGTCTTCTACCTACATTGTCAGTTCAAAACTGTTAAGGCCAAACCTTGGATTTTCTAGCACATCCCAGTACTTAATTCCAACCCAAGAGTATCTATGGTGACACCAAAACCCATCCCTTATTCTTCTTGTTCTAGAAGAAAACATAACTCCAGTTGGTAACAATAGAGGGGGTACAAACAGTGAGTCATGCTGCTTTTTTTTTTTTTTCCTCGCTATTACTAATTGTGGGAATTCCTGTCAACAAGGAGGTGATCTGTAGTCACCTAACCTACTTTTACTGGTGATTTAAGCAGCCCCCAAAATGAAGGTGCTGCACCAATTAACCAACTGAGGCTCTGCAAGCAGAAGATCCTATTAGAATCCTTAACACTCTATTATTTGCAATAAAATGCAGCAAGCTGTAAGAAGGCAAATTAACTTTAAATATGACCACTTGGGCTTATCCCTCAATGGATATTCAGAAAACATCTATCCACCATAAACCTTGAGGAATGCTGAAGAACTATTTATAACATACTGGAGTGTATTTTTATGTCAATGAAATAGGAGGAGAGTCCTACACACTGCAGCAGGAACAGTTAAGTCTGAATCACTGCTTGCAAGATAATACATTTTAAAGAAGCTCAGGCAGGATTAAAAGCAACCCCTGCAAAAAGCCAGAATAGTTCAGTGTTAGATAGAGATGTTACATGTGTGCTGAAGAAGCGATGCCAGGCCCTAACCCTGCGAAGGGGAACACAAGACAGCTCTCCTATGCATTTTATGCCAGCATATGGGTTGAACTGCAGCACAGCTCCCAGTGAAAGACTTTGGGCTCCATTATCCCCGCGTCTCCATAGGCAACTGTCGCTGCAGAGATCTCCACTGTATGTAAACAGTCAAATCCCGCACAGGCTTCCTGTATATTGCAAATTTTGCCATGAAGAGTCACACAACCGATCGCGAACATCATCACACTAGTCTCTACAAAGGTTTCAACATATAAAGTACAATGCAGTTGTACAGTGCAGTTATTGCTGCTAGTATGAGATCAGTTCCAGGATATATAAACTACATGAAATTATATTACATCAGTTCCTACAGCTACATCTAAAAGCTACATCTACATGTGAAAGGTTTGGTGCTTTCTCTTTCCAAATTCTTGCTGCCTGAATAGGGTTGATACCTTTTAAGTGAAGAAAAAAAAAAATTTAAAAGCCATCAGAAGAAGCATGTTCTCTTGTTTCATTCTATCAGAAAGAAGTTGGGGATAGGAAGCCAGAACAGCTAGGTAGAGCATTTTTTAAAAATTAATGTGGAATTCAAACATGTGGACTGCATTCTCTACCAAAAGACAAATACAACAAATGTCTCTACGTATGTTCTTTCATCAGCATGTCTGAATCCTGAAAAGGGAAAAATGTACCTCCAGAAATGAGGAGATTACTATCTCTTTGCCTGTTCAGCAGTAAATAATCTCTACTGAGACAGCCAACAAGCTTGACACTTGTGCCAGTTTTCAACGATGTGGACACCTGTCTACTAAGAACTGGACTAAGAATATCAGCTAATTTTACACAGGTCACTGAAAAACTGACAGATGGTAATGACTTCAAGCATTACTAACATGGGCCAAATTCAAATCAACCACCTGCAGGTATCTAACACCATATCCTGTTAAGCCTTTGAGTCATCTACTCTCACTAGCTGCTGAAGACTGGACAACAGCCCAAAAAAAACCCAAACAAACAAACAAACAAAACCCAAAAAAACCCCACCCCACCTAATCAGCTTCACTTTACAATGCTTACTTCAAGTCCACTTGCAATCAAAAAATAAAAATAAATTACAAGATCTATCATGCTGAGCAATGGAACCTTGAAGGTACACGAGTTCCTAATAAGAGCAGATAGTCACATAGATAATATTCTTTTCTCTAAAACCAGAAAATTGTCTTTACTCTTCAACTTTACTCTGTGTTTATTTTCTGTCTAAAGTCACTCCTCCTGCATTGACAGGAAAAGAAACTCTTCAGAAATGCTGTTCATCAGCTGAACATCACACAGCCTAGAAAGGGCAGAGGAGCCCTCTCCTACCCTTAGGGGAGAAGATGGCCAACATACTTAATTCCCCCAAGTGTTCAGCTGCACTTTCACAGGTATGAGATCATGAGAAAGAATATGAAAAGATGAAGAAAAGTAAATGGAAAATGAATGAACATGGTCCTGTTCCTTCTACACATGAGCCAGTGTACGTGGCAAGTGCCAAACAGAATGCCACAGAGCTATCGCTATTTCACTAGCTGAGAGTGAGATGTACAGCTCATGCCAGACTCTACCTCACACAAACAGAACCCAAGAGGAGAAAGAGCTCCAGCTTTCACCGACTGAAGGGCAGCCACACCACCACAAGTCAGGAACATGCTGTGGGCAACACCACCAGCCTGTTCAGAGCCAATGTCAGTGGGTTGTGTAGTCAGAGAGCCTTGGGCAGGACGCAAGGCACACATCACCTTCTCTCTCTGGCCATACAATTGGCCATTAAAAGCAAGATGCTAGAGATGAGACATTCTCTGAAAGGCACAATTCATGAAAATTAGCAGATACATGGCAGCACACAGTGATGCTGCCCTCACCAGTTTCAGTCCCTCTGTTCCTTCTTACTTCCCTAGGTGCAGGCTTAAGCGTGATGAGTTACTGTATCATTAAACTTTCAAAGTCACTGCTATATTTGTTAAAGTTACAATCCAATAAAGGGTTGAATTGGATCTTGCAGGCCTTACTTATGTAAAGAAGTTGCTCAGGTAGTCTGAAACCATGCAAGCATTTCAAATGGCAAACCAGGCCCAGGCCTTTTGCTTCAAGCAAATAACACTCCTTTTTAAAAGTCTCTGGACCTCTACCGGCACTTCGAAAATAATCACCAGTACAAAGGTAACAAAGGGATTTTCAAGTTTTTGCAACTTTCTATAGTTTTTCTTTGTGTCATACATAAAACTTTTAAAAGCAGATGAAAACTGGAGTCAGGGTGTAACTAAAATGCTTTTGCTTCAATGTTTTACAGCTGAATGAAAATAGCACTGTGGTAACACTCCTGAAGTTTTCCAGCAGATAATACTTTTAATTAATCACACTACAAGTGGCTTCTGTAAACACCCTACTATTATAGAGTGGTTTGAACAGGAAACCCACATGCATTATAAATTGCATTTTGAAATTTAGGCTAATGATATAACAAAGTGTACAGTGTAGGGAATGGAAGTGGCTTCATTTCCACCACACTGTTTTCAAACATCACACAGCATTACTTTATCTATTAGTCCCTAATACCTTCCCTCTACTGAAATTCAAGACTCTTACACATTTAAAGTCTTCCTGACAGCACTTGGGGGTCTTTTCTTTCCTACACGAAACTGCCCGTTTTGCTTTGTTTCATTAAATTTCCATGTGAAATCTCTTTGTTTCTCTCTTGCTTCTTTAGATTCCACCTCCCAAACTTAATGGGAACTTTCACTTAAATAGTCTTTAATAACCTTTTCCATAAACTCTTCTGGTTTTGTTTATTGCACTATCAAACATCACAGTGCTTAGTAAGTGACAGCAACTTTTCAGGTTTTTTAAATCCATTTAATAAAGTGAGTTTGTAATGCAAGGCATCAATCCAATGCCATGGGGAACTTCATTCTTCCATTAACCCTCAACGTACGCCATACTCCCACATAAGAAGTACCAAGACAAGTTTCCATGTACTCGCTGAAGTTCAAAACCCTCCTGAGAGACCATTTCCACATTTGTAAGTACACTCAGGCAATTTAACTTCTCCTCCGCAACTGCCAAAAATGGTGTTAATTGATGGTAGTGGAGAATCTGCATTCAGTTTTAGGAAATCTCCAAAATTTAATGTTTTCTACTTCGCCTTGCATGTGAAAAATCTTCATGAGTTGTTATTTGTGGCAAGTCTGGAAGATGCCAGCAAAATTCAGAATTTGGCTACTTCCCCAAGTCTGATTTTAAACATCATTTGTGCCAGAATTAGAAATATTTTCATTAATTTGAAGTTTAAAATCAGCACCAGCCAGACCTCTGTGCAGCCTTTTGTTCTTAAAATAAAACCATCATTTCATTTTAAGCCATGTGAAAACTAGATGGTGAATCAGCTTCAAGAACAAAATAAAAATAAATATTCTGCTGTTAGTCAGAAAGCGATGTAGTTTTAACATTACCAAAACACACTACACTTTCCATTTCTAAATATTTCCATCCCCTCTGACACTTTGTTTGCTAGCTATAAACTACTGAGTGACCCACTTTCAAGATGCAAGTCCCACTTGTCATAAAGATTTATCAGAAAAAAAAAATGTAGTGTATATTTTAATGCCTAATCCACAGTTATTACTCTGAGTTACATCAAAAAGTAAAATCTGACCAATTGCAGAAATTTCCTTCTTTGGTTGGTTTTGGTTGTTTTTTTAAAAAGTTGTTCTTTTCAAATCAGGTAAAGGTAAGTTTTGCTATAAGGAGCTAGGGAGGCAGGCATCATTTTCAAAAATAAAGCTTTTTTCCCCCCCCCATGTTTTACTTACAAGCTAAAAACTCAAAGATCAGTGGTTTAAAGAAATGAAGAAGCAAGAAGCAATATAATATCCACTCTATGAAATATTCACCCAGAAATGTTTTCCGCAGGCTGAAATCTGACAGTTTTTTCCTCCCTCTATCATTTACTTCAATATTGCCATTATGAATGTTCAATGATACAATGAACTTTCTCTCCTTGATACAGTATTTTGCTGAAAGCCTGCAACTATTTTTGGGTAAAAAGATCTACTCTTGCAAAATATCCTGCAAAGGACAACTGTATTAAAATAAAAATCAACATAAACTGTATCTCATATTACATATTTAGTAGTTGTTTAATTTTGGAAATCTGATAATGCTCATAAAGCATCTTTGCTAGATGACTAATTAGTTGGCGTTCAACCTAAAATGATGCCAAACATAGCACATCTCTTGTACGCGTGCAGAAGTGTCTGTAACCTCTCTGCAGAGACTAAATTGCAAAAGACTACTGGTTCCCAATGATTCCTCTGGATGCCAATAAATTTAGCTCCTTTGCACTTAATGTGCAAGCTAACTTAAAGAATGCCTTTTATTCCACACACTCAAACTAAGAAAGAAGTGATCACTATGCCAGGTGTTGTCCTTTTAACAGTCACGATCATGCATGTGAGCACTGTCTATGGCATGTGGGGAATGTGTTGGCATACATGTCAGTGTAGATGGATCACGTGTATGAATAAGGTACTTTCAGAAGAGGAAAAAAGTATTTTGCAACATAAATCTACACAAGGATCTCATTCAAACCTGTATAGGAAGCAGCTTATAAAACGCTCATTACAGCTTTGTGCATCATGAGGAAGACTGTAGCCTTTTAAAAAAACCCCAAAATTTGTATTTTTAATATTTTCATTTCAGATTACAAAATAAACTTTTATTTTGTCTTGATCCTAATGATTTTTGGTTCCAAGTCCCTACACAATAACATCAAAACCAATAAAGAACAGCAAGCCTGGCTGCTTCTTCAGCAGCACAAAACTGCACCTTAACAACCTGGGGCACAAAAGGGGCACAAAACCCCTGCAAAGGCAAAATCGAGACTCCTCCACTTCTAATTCCTATACAGCAATTAAATCTACTACTTTTAAATCAAAGCTAGAATTCAGGCAACTGTGGTAAAGAACTGGTGTGCTCAGGTACCCGAGCTCTGGTTTTCCCTAACTAGTGGAACAGAACCCATCGAAGACCTGACCCGTCAGGGTAGCAAAAGTACATTTGTTTCTGTTAGGAGCCGTTCCATGGCATTTAGGGCTCAAAAACTGTCAAGAATCAGAAGAATCTGGATGTCAGTCAGGTCCCTCCATTCTCACCAAGCCAACGGACACCGATTTAAGTGCCTTTTTTATTTTTTTTTTTTCCCCAGCGCCATAGCAGCAGCCCGAGCCCTGGGTGTGGGCAGAGCCGCGAGGCGGGGGCTGAGCCCGGGACCGGCCCGGCGGGGACCCCACAGCCGCGGCTGCTCCGCTACCCCCGGCGCTCTTGGGGCCAGGCGCTGCCCCGCTGCCGGTCCTTCACTCGCCGGAGGGCTCGGACCCCCGGGGCGGTGAGGGGACACACACACGTTTTCGGTCAATAACGGGTCGGTACGAGCGGCAAGCGCGACGCCCCCCGCCCCTGCCCGACACCCCCCGGCCCTGCCCGGCGCCCCCCGCCCTCCCCACGCCGGCACCGTACCCCCGAATCCCGGTCTCAGCCGGTTGTCATAGCCATCCAGGAGGCTGTTCAGGATGCTGGTGAAATTCTCCGGCCACAATTTTTCCTCTTTTTTGCTCTGCCCGGGCGGCCCGGTGAGACTACGAAGCAAAGAGGGAACGGGGTGAGCGGAGCCGCCGGGGGCAGCGGCACCGGCCGCCCCGGGCTCCCCACTGCCGCCCCGGGGGTACTCACCACGTCGCCAGGCACAGGCAGTGCAGAAGGGCGATGGAGAGACCCGAGGACATGGCGATGGCTGGCTCCTTGGCAGAAACCATCTTTGCATGCCATACTTCACGCCTGGGCTCGTTAAACGCCTTGTGCGGGGAGGGAGACGCGGGGCCCGGCGGGGGGGGCGGCGGCGGCAGCAGCCCCCCGCAGCCCTACATGCGCGGCGCCCCGGTTGCCAGGCGCCCGGCCCGGGCGGAGGAGAGGTGAGTTTCCCCGCGCCGTTAACTCTCTCGGGGCAACAGGCGCCGGTCCCCGCCGCCCACCCCCCATCCCCCGCCCCTCACTCCCACCTCCGCCCCGCCCGCGGCCCCGCGCTCCGCCCCGCAGCCCCCCCCAGGGTGGCCGCCGGGGCGTGGAACCCTCCCGCGCGCTGCCTGCCGCCGGGGGTGCGGCGAGGTGGGATGTCTGTGCCTGGAAGTTGGCTGGGGAGGTCGTGTCGGTGGCGATCGTTGAGGTGAAGACTTCATTCGTCCCAGTCAATCATCTCTGCTCCCCAAAGCGGGGAACAAAACCGAGAGCGGCGGGAGGAAAGGGATTAAATTCCCCAGCGAGGAGGGCTTGGGAGCAGGAGGGTCCCTGCGCTCCGGTGTGAGAGTAGCTTGGGGGAGAGGAGAGGCAAGAGAGCTCCGATTTCAAGGTTAAAACGGACCAACACTCAGGAAAGATGGGAGCAAGTGGGTTATCCCGGGTTTCTATATGCAAAAATGCCAGAATAAAAGCATGGTTTCACATTGTATCTTTTTTTTTTTTCCTTTTCATACCTATAATTAGGAAACAAGATCTGGTGACCCAAATATTTTCCATTATACATGGTCCAAGGGATTCTGCAGGAATTATAGTAAAATCCACTCAGAAGTATTGCTGGTCTGTCACAGGGTGTTGGGACGGTTGGGCAGAGAGAGGAAGAAATGCAGAAAGGCAGAGAAAGAGGGGGGTGCCCCCACACAATAGGTATGGGCAACAAACACCTTGTTCTTCTGATCAAGTGTGTTGTAGGGACAATTGGGTTTGAAAATCAGCGTGCGGGTCAGTTTTAATGAGGATGGTGAAATTCATCGTGCAGGAGCACATAAAGCAGGTATTCTAATTGACTCCAAGACTACAGTACTGTCAATGCTGACATAAAAAGGCTGAGATTCCTGTTTATCTTCAAAACTACTGCACACTTGAAATCGTCCTGACTCTACTTGAGAGCTTGTTCCAGCTAGGGCGCCCTTTGCTGATTCCTTTGAAAAAACAATTAAAGCTGTGCTTGAAATCCCTTTAGCTTGCTGATGCTGTTTATCTTTCAAAAAATTCTGTCTAGCCATCAGTTCTGCTTCCAATTTTAAGAGCCCTATTTAGGCCTCTGCAGATTACTAGTCTGCTTCCTGAGATTTCAACAGGATCCTCATCTCCTGACTGCCTTACAGGATCCCGACCCTGGCAGCTGTACCGGAACGATGAATGCTCTGCTGAAACCTCACAGAGTGGGCAGCCTGCCTATGGACGGCACGCATGCTTCATGCAGTGTTTACAGGCCTGGACAATGCAGACAGTAGGATGTCACACCAAGGTCACGTCAGCTCTGGGAGCTGCCTGTTTAGCTCTACACACAGGTGAAAACCAGCACACCAGCAAGAGCCCACTGCCCTGGCTGCATTAGCAGTCTGATCAGGAACAACAGAAGGATGGATCAGCAGCTCTTCAGCAGTTTAATTTTACCACATCAGATAAGTTTGCTTGGGTTAATCAGCCACTTTTGATCTTCTATAAAGTGATGTAATTTGTTTTTCTGGACCAGTCTTCTGCTGTAGTGTTGACTGACTATGCCAAGGGGATATTTAGGACTGGCCTCCAGTTGAGATAATCTGTAGCTTTCCTGTCCCTTGCAAGAAAAAGTAATCCCTTGTTGCAAAACATTGAAAACATTTCTAAGTGAGATTATCTGATCTAGGGGTACCTTCAGAAAACTTTTGCTGGCAGAAGCCAAACTCACAAAATTAAAGCAAGGGCAATAGATGGCAGTTCAGAACTGGGAAGAATTCTTGTGGCTAGTCACAGACACAGAGCAAACCATGGCTCCACAGCAGTGCCACTTCTAGCAGCTGCCGCGGAAGAAAACCAACACCCTTGGATATAGATTGCTGTATTACCTTCCGCATATGTACAGACACCTGCGTGAATTGAAATAGAAAAGTTCAGTGTTATTCACCCATAATGATCTCCCCACATGAATGTTCTGAGAAATGTTACCACTCATCCCCCTCTCAAATCTGTGCCTGGAGTCATAAGGAACATGGATGCCGCAGGCCCAGGAGTTCTGCTACAGGTAGAAATCAAAGAAACTCACTCAGTTATCCCCCTTCCAGCAATTTTAGGAACTGAGCTGGTCTTTGCTTGATTCTCAAGTTCTTTAGAACAAAGAATAACATTATATTATAGTATTATAACATTACTGATATCCTTTTTCTCTTCAGGAAAGGTACTTCAGTAAAGGTAATGGCAGGCTGAAAGATTTGGGGACATGCCATGCCAGGGCACCAGGCAAGAAGTACTTATGGCTTCTAAGAAGATGCTTATTTTTTCTAAGAAAAGGTTGACATGGTGCCCTTCTGTCTACACCCTCCTGCCACAGGTTACATTGGTGTAGGATCCAGGTGCCATTTGGGTGCAGGTACTCCCTACAAGTGCTAAAACTAAATGAGAGATCACTTTCTTTAAATATAGAAAATTAGTTCAAACACTTTTTGAATTTATCAGTGGTTAATACCTCCCTTAAATCTAGCACTGACTATCAAGAGTTAAGTAAGATTAATACCAAAGACAGAGATTGCTGTCCTTGATATCTGAACAACTCTATCATTTGTACATTGGTGAAACTTTTACAAAACTGGGCTTGAAGGGAACATAAAACTGTTCAAAATAACAGTAAACAGTCCTGTAAACCAGACAAATCACTTCTGAGTACTTGCTTATACCTTTTGATATATGCATTGCCCTGGGTAGTTCAGACATTTTTTAATTACATCTTAAGAGCTATTCTAGGATATTTTGTAAAGTATTTGTAGCATAGACACATACAGAAACTCCTAGGGTGCTTCTTTGTTACCAGCAGATACATGCTGAATTTAAAAATACTGCTTCAAATGATGTTTGATCACTTCAAAGAATTTCTGGGTTATATCATCTCTCTAAAAGAATTTGATGACTCCAGGAAGGATTTAGTGGTCACAGGCTGGATTGACAGTCCCTAAAAATGTTTGCTGAATTCAGGATTTTCTCAGCTTCTTCATCTTTTATCACCAGTTCTTCCAAGATTTCTCCAAAGAAATCTCACCCATCGTGGACTATTGTAAGAAGGGGACTATTTTTGCCCAGATCCATATGCTCAGAAAACACTTGAATATCTTAAATAGCCTTTTTTTTTCTTTAGTGCCCCTATGCTGATGTATCCTCCTAATGATTTTTGATGAAGCAGACATTCTGTCTGTGCCTGAAAAGCAGTTTTATCCAAAGCTACAGATCTTCAAGTACAGCTTGACCACTTGTCATTTATCACAACACACAGAGAAGAAGGAAAGTTTTTCATCACTCTTCCCATTTCTACTTTACCATCAGATTAAGTGGAAAGAAAAAGAAAGTCAGTACTTTTGTTCTCAAGGTATTATCTAGCCTTTCCAGTTTTTTGTTGCTGTTGTGTTTTTTTTTTTAAACTATGATTCCACCGATATTACAGGTTATATAGGTAAATTATAGGTTACATCCTTCTCTCCAGCAGGTTTCATTATTTGGATGATTTGGACCTGATTTAGTCCTGGCATCAAATCTATGACAAGACTTTAATGCCCAACTATATATTGCATAGTTAAAAGCCTCTAACACTTAGAAAAGAGGAGACAAAACTGGGGTCACTGTCAAGCACCTAAATGTTTCTTTATCTGAATATCTAAGTCATTGATTTCTTGGACTTTTTACAGTTTCTGCGCATGTCAATAGTTTTTCACAGCCTTGATCAAACAGCTTGTCTTCACATACTTCCTTTTTAAAGCTTAGCAGCTGAATATTCATTCTTCGGAAAATGTATATCCCAATCCCATTTTTTGGTAGATGACCAAGAATGCTGGCAGCTCTTTACGGACACCCTTCTGAGAGCACAGCGGCTCTCTATACCCCAGCAAAAGAAGTCAAGCAGGGGAGGCAGGCGACCATCGTGGCTATGCAAGGACCTGCAGCTTAAACTGAGGGAAAAGGGAAATGTACAGGAAGTGGAAGCGGGGTTGTGTAGCCCGGGAGGAACACAGGGCTGTTGT